>CACRXK020003350.1:0-11604 GCA_902702795.2 Paramuricea clavata | reverse complement strand
AGCAGTGTGGTTCTCTGATATCTAATAAACAAATTTCTCTTGAGTACACCTTGAGTTGTACGTATTTCATTTAATTAAGAAGCATATTAATTAAGAAGCATACAGTAGGGAATTGACAACAGTGGGCTCACCACAATTGGAAATTTATTATAAAGATAAAATAACTAGGAAATTTAAGCAGGGATATTAAGTTAACCCAAATACTATTGTTTTTAACCAGAGTGTTTTTAGAGTGTACAGCTACTGATATACAATATATATATATATATATATATATATATATATATATATATATATATATATATATATATATATATATATATATATATATATATATATATATATATATATATATATATATATATATATATATATATGCACATACAGGGTGTATCAAAAAAGCGCAATCCTCGACTGAAATGTAAATTGCTAAACAAATAATAGACGAAAACGTTAAAGTTTACATTCATTTTAAAGCGTAGCCATTCAGCTTTCTAACAGTGGGTTGTTTCTTAAATTTGACTCATTGGTTCGCGGGTAATAATACTTTACGTTATTGCGATTGGAGATTAAAAATATTGAGATGGAATAACAAATCGTTCTCATGAAAATAACTGATTTTTTCATTAAAACAAAGAAATGTTGCATTTTATTAAATGGATTGTAACAATAAGTATAATTACGGCTTTTCTTCCACTATTTTTTAACTCAGTTTGAAACTTCAAATGCGATATAATTTTGGCTTGGACCATCTAAGCTGACTGACATCAACTTGCTATAATTTCTGTTTACATTACATCGCAATTCGATGACACTCTGGCTCAGACACCAGAATGTTTTGACGATTTTTAGCATTCGTTTAGGATTTTCAAACAACCTGGTCTCTTTTAAAATACTTTTAATTTGTTCTTACGTGGTTTTCCAGATGTAGTGACGACAACATTAATGTTTAAAGAAGAAACTTCTAACATTTAAACCGACTAAACAATAACATAGTAAACTTGCATAATTAAACAGCAACTAAAAATGATAGGTTTTACTAAATCTTTTCCTGTGCAATTATTACTAGCATTGGAGGCAAGAATAATAGTTTGTTTGAAAGAGAAAAGAACAGGCTTTGAAGTAAGCCTAAAAGCGTTTAACTAGAAATAGTATTTCGTAAGTTATTAAGCACAAAAGATGAATTGCGTTTATTTTGATACACCCTGTATAAAGAATACCAGTTAGGAGTGTTTTATCAGGTTTAAAGCCACTGCACGTGACATATTATGGTTGACATGATTCGTCAATAAGCTTATGAATTATTAATGAGTGTTTGAAATTACGTATAATATCATACCTAACATATATATATATGTTCGGAAATTCAAAATTTTGTAATTAAAAGTAATATTTTAGGCGATTTTTCATTTATAGGAATATTCCTAAAAAATTATCGAGTTAAATTGTTAATACCATGACAACTACTTTAGATACTTCATGTTCGGAAAATACAATGGTTTTGTCAGCAAGGCGAAGGTTTCTGCATACATGCATGTATTTTCTATTTAGGATTAGGATTGGAATTAGGAGCAGTTCTACACAATGTTAACCAGAGGCAGAGCGAGTTCCGTATTTAACTATACGTTACAAATTTAAGACGCTGTAATTGTTCAACAAAAAGTTCTTTGAGCTCGAATTAAAAAATTGAAAACAGAAAGCTTAAAGAATAAAGGCGTATGTCCAATTTGCGGGGGCTGCAGAATGCGGAACATTTATGAACACAAGAAGCTAAAAAGTTAAAGCAATGCACGTCGCCTAGATGTAATTAGTTTAGAATATACTACGAATTTTACTCAAGCAATTGCATGGAATGCCAATGTTTTGCGAATTTTGTATGGAGGGAAAGGTATTCTCGCTGGGTTTTGAATGTGCGAAAAATCACGATTATTTGAATACTATATATAGATAAACGTTTTTACAAAATACTGATGAACATGAACTTTATACGAAATGTTAAGCCCACTTTATTATTCATGAAACAATATAATCGAAAAATGATTGGAAACCAAATGCATCATAACAATTTTGAATTTCGAAGCTAAGATTTTGTCGTAATCACCTGAACATATTTTAGCTAAATCCTGAGCCCACGATGCCGCAATGCAAAGTCACACTTGCGACAACAAAAAAAAAACGAAAAACGAAAAACGAAAAGACTATATAAGGCCATTCTATGAGTGTAATAAAATACATGATAGCGTTGGGAAAGCATTTAGAACAGCTAACCAAGATCACGTGATTGCCAACTCTCGTGCACACTCATGCATTCTAGTTTAATTCGGGCTTAACTAATACAATATGTGTTTATTATTGAGGACAATTATGACTGATCGGATGGCTTTTCCAAATGTAGAAGAAAACGACAAAGTATTATTCAAGCCCGCGCGACCTAACTATACAGGATTTTCTTTGCAATGCGCTTTGAAATGTGAAGAAAAATCACAACTCTGTATCTGTATAATGTATCAATCGCCATTTTTTAAGGACCTTATATCTTTAAATTCTCATCAGGATAAAATCTTATTATGTATCTTAAATCTAATTATGTATCTTCTAATTGTTATGATGCATTTGGTTTCGAATCATGTTTCGATTATGTTGTTTCATGAATCCATATAATCGGGATTTTTTGACATTGTAAACCTAGCGAGACTACCTTTCCTTCCATACAAAATTCGCAAAACCATTGGCGTTCCAATTCTCGAGTAAAATTCGCAGTATTCTAAATTAATTACATCCAGGCGACGTGCATTGCTTTAACTTTTTAGGCTTTTTGTGTTCATAAATGTTCCGCATTCTGCAGCCCCCGCAAACTGGACATACGCCTTTATTCTTTAAGCTTCCTAGCTGTTTTCAACTTTTGAATTCGAGCTCAAAGAACTTTTTGTTGAATGCTTTACTTCCTTAGGCCTATACTAATTTACATATCGCTTTCAAATATGGCTTCAGCTTTAAAATAAATTGCACTCGCTGGAAGCAAGGCAAAGACTGCTGAAGTATTTAATGTAACAAAACATTACCTCAACTTTAGAGAATAAAATAAAGGAAAAGGCTTCGCACAATAAAAAGTTTGAATTTTGACTCAATCTTTTGTCTACAAGTAGGAGCGCAATTATAACCAATTTTCACATTCTTGTTTTTTCATGTTTTGCACGGTACGCTGCTTAGTATTATTCAAATTATGACTATGATGTTTATATGTAGGCCAAATGTATATTTTCCATGTCATTTTACACTGTTGACTCAGACCTGAAGGGTTGTCAGTAAATTGAAAGAAAATAGCGATGGAAAAGAACGGCAAAGAACCTGAAACATGCAAGCATCATTCGTCCTTTCTCGTGAAAGCACTTTTGCTTGTCTTATGTGTGGTTGTTGTTGTTCAATTTGTTGTCATTGCGAGGAATGTCGTGTCCTTGAAAGCTTTGAATAATAAGTTTAACGCTCTGGAAAAAGAAAAGGATTTTAAGTCATTAGAAATCGAAAATCACGAACACAGAACAACACGAAGCAAACGGGGAACAGAGATCACATATATTAAGAAGGCATTGATAAAACTAGAAAAGCTAGAAGGAAGGTAGGAGGATCTCAGTTTAAAGATAAATCAGCTTGTTTACATAATTAGATAACATGCGTATTTTAGCCAGGTGAGCTTGTGTCTCTAGCGGTTTCTGAATTATTAGCATAATCAACCTCAAGAGCGACTGTACTGATTGATAGGCTTAATCATTTGAAATGAATAGAAGGTGTAATAGTAACAAAAAGCTGGACTAGCTCGGTCAATTGAGCATCTTTAGAGATCGATGATATCGAGATTATCATATTGAATAGTTGAAAATGTGTTTGATGTTTTAATTTAGTTTTGATCTTGCCTTATATCAGTTCTTGTATTCTTTAATACCTACGAATAATAAAGGGCATAAATGTATAGTTTTACAATAATTTCCTATGTTTAGACTGAATCAGTCGTATCAGTATGCGGGTCGTCAACCTGCATTCCTTCTTCGAGGACCTCCAGGAAAACCAGGAAGAGATGGCACTCCAGGAAGCGCAGGAAGAAATGGCAGGGACGGAAGGGATGGTTCACAGGGAGCCCGAGGTATTTTAATTTCCGATGTTTATAAAACTTGAATCAGAGTTGCAGACTCAAGTCACGTGACTAGGAGTCGCAATTTTTGTGATTGACTTTGAAAATTAACTTTTCTACAATTTGCACCGGAAATACACCGATGTATAGTGACTAGTGCAGACAGATTGGCTTTTTACACTTTGAATGAGAGCTCTTTCTCATCCCCAGAGCCATTTTCACTCGGTCACTCTAGGCTCTGGGTTAGACGACTAAAGGGAGAGCTCTGATTGGCTTCTCAGAGAACTGTTATTTCGCAGAAGTTGAGCAATTTTCGCTACGCAAAATTATTCTATCAATATATGTCAACACAAATACTTCGCTTCTTCGTAATACATCACTGTGAAAATTGTTACGGGTACTAAAGCGTCCCAATTCAAGAGCATGCGCGTTTGAAACTACTGCAAGTTTTCTTGCACTTCCGGTTCCGTGTGTCCCAGGGCCTAGGGAGGACGCGCGCAACCGAGAGGCCCTGGGAACGAGGATGGTGAGAGCTTGTATAATATGTACTATTTAAAACACGAGCAGGAATGTTTTATCAGATGTAAAAGACGAGAGTGCAGCTCGAGTGTTTTATATCAGATAAAGCACGGACTGTGAGTGTTTTATGTGGCTTAAAAAACGATCCATCTGAAGAGTTCATTAGCGAAGTAATTTTAAAAATAAACGTTGTCTAAGCCGAGAAAATTACAGCTAAAGTTTATGTAAATGAACAGATTTTTTATCACATATAAAACCACCGACACGATAGTGATTTCCTTTGTCTTTTCCTCATGAATTATTAATGAGTTTTTTAAATTAAATTAATATACTAGAAATACATGCCTGCAGCAACTCCTCGCCTATATATTCCAAACATTAATTTAACATGAAGTACTTGTAATTGGCCAACACTGAATGAATCAACCAAACATTTATTCATTTATTTATTTATAAACTTTACAATGAACAAAACGATTGAAGATACAGACAACAGGACTGAGGAGTCCCAAATTAAGTCCTACCATCACATTACATTGACATTGTAAAATAATAAAGCTACAACAATAAAGCTACAACACAAAATTACAACACACGATCAATGCGTTCCAACCATCTTTGCACTTTCCATGTTAATAGAACTAGACATGGTCCGCCCAAATATTGCAGTCTTTTCTAAGTCAAATACCTTAAAAACATTGATTAACCATCAAACAGCGATTACTGATCAACTTTAGACTCCGCTAATGCTTTCCTCTTCCATGGTTGTAAACAGCCGAGGGAATTAGTACCCTAGCTCCAGGCTTTCGTCCGGACTCATGAATAATTATCATGGGTGACTCCCAGTTCAAGGTAAAAAGAACTGTACAGAATGATTTCCAAACATGAATTGCTACTCGGATTGAATGACTTGTAACTTGACTTGAACTTGCAATAAATTACTTCTGACTTGACTTGGATTGTCAAAATCTAGAATGTACTTTATGTTATTTGACTTTCAATAGGCTAAAATTTAATGTAAAATATAACGGTAAAACGTACGAAACTTTTCCGTGAAGCTGCAGGAAAACTGAAAAACTCTTAATAGTAAAAAGTTAGGTTTGCTAATCAAACTGACAGAGTGTAAAAAAACAAAAAAATTAAATATATATCCTTCATAAACCCACTGATGTGCATGTAAGCCTGGTACATCATGTACTTAGAAAGCTAGGGTTTGTAATCCAAGTGAGAATATACACATTTTAAGACCTAACCAGGAACGACTGCGAAAAATGCAGCACAAAGTCCTCTGGTAGGAATTGAACGTATGCAGGGGCATTTTTCATTATTATGCATAATTCCACCAAGTGAAGTGCAAGAATCTAAGTCATTCAAGTCCACCTTATCACAACCCGCATACCCGATTACCTATATATACATGAACTTACGGTTACAGCTCAACAGCTGGCCTCTGTAGCTCAGTTGGTTAGAGAGCTGCTCCGGAATCGCAGGGCCGTACGTTCAATTCCTACCAGAGGACCTTGTGTTGCATTTTTTGCAGTCGTTCCTGGTTAGGTCTTAAAATGTATATACATGGGCGTACCGGAAAGAAAAATTTAGGGGGGGCGGAAAGAAATTTGCCCGACTTTTTCGGATTGTGCCCGACCAGTGCCGAAAAAATTTTTCCGGAGCAAATTAATTTTGGTGACCCCCCCCCTGTCGCCAAAAAAATTTCGGTCAGTGTACCATTTTAGGGGTCTAAAAAATTTTCGCAAATACCAAAATTTTTCCGAAAATCATCATACAAATTTTCCAGACATCACAAAATTGACCACAGAATTGACAGAATTTCCCACAAAATTTACAGAATTTGTCTCATTTTTTTTATAATAAGCCAATATTGCCCGACTGTGGAGCGAATATTGCCCGACTGGCTTTGTTTTCCCAACAAACTGGGGGGGCTGCCGCCCTCCCCGCCCCCCCCCCGCCCGTTACGCAGATGTGTATATATTCCCACTTGGATTACAAACCCCAACATCCTAATATTAATTCCACCAAGTGAAGTGCAAGAATCTAGCTAAGTCATTCAAGTCGATCCTACTTAGAAAACTCCTATTTTACTTTTTACCAGGTGAACCAGGAGTTCGAGGTAAAAGTGGATCAACAGGGTCTCAAGGTCCCAAGGGAATACAAGGTGAACCTGGAAAAGTTGGAGTGGCTTATATCCGGTGGGGGAAAAAGACCTGTCCAAATACTGGAGCTACATTGGTCTATGAAGGTAGTAATATCCTGTTTGTATCTTGTCACAAAGAGACTTCTACTAATATGAATGGAAAGGGGCATAATATAAATTACATGCAAATTTAGTAGATCAAAATATTAATTTTACCTGCACTAGGATGTTATGTACCCTTCCGCGTTTGAACGTGCATGTGTGTGTGTGATTTACATCCGCGCGGCACTTGCCTAATGCGTAGTCGTCAGGGAAACAAAAAGGTTTGACCCTTGCCAACTGAACGGGCAATTTATAAATTTCCCATCCAACGGAAAATTTATAAATCGACCGGGAATTTAGAGATTAAATTCCCGCTCGGAACAATAGAACTGTGTGTCTATGACTATGTGTTACTCTGTCAGCACGATAAGTTAAAAAATATCAAACGTATATTAATAATAAGACAATTGGTGGGATTAATGTACATTGTTAATTATATAATGGACAAATTGATCAAATTTTTGTTAATATGTAATAGGTCATTGTATAATTTATGCATGATACTTAACTTAAATCATTCGCTTGCGGAGGTATGCAGTCTCTGAGTGCCCTCTAGTTCAATATTTTTCAACATGCTAGATATATATTGTGCCGAGCTATCCATGCCACCTTTATATTTTGACAATGCATTATTCTATCTTTTGTTGGTTTTAGGTTATGTTAAAGGATCTCATTATAATTACAGGGGTGGTGGTTCTAATTATGTATGTTTGACACGTGATCCCATCTATACAAAATATCAATCTGGTTATCAAGACGCTCGTTCACGAATCTTCGGCGCAGAATATGAAACTTTCTCTTTTGGCATGTATCCCAGCAGTTTGCACGACCACGATGTTCCATGCGCAGTGTGTCATGTGACCAAACGTGCTTCTCAAATGATGGTACCAGGTCGGAACGTGTGCCCCGCGGGATGGACACGTGAGTACAAAGGATATCTGATGGCGGAGAAACACAGTCATCATCGCACGATGTATACATGCGTGGATGAAGCTCCTGATTACACGCGAGGAACCCACGCTAATCGTGACGGCGCTTTGTTCTATTTTGTTGAAGGAGAATGTGGTTCACTCCCCTGCAAGCCTTATATCGCAGGGCGTGAGCTGACATGTGCAGTTTGCACTCGTTAAATATGGACTCATCTTTGTCTTCAGCAATTACTGAACACCAATTATTGTCACATTTAATAACTTATTTGCACCTTTATATAAAGTCTTAGAGATAATAACTTTAATCATTTGACACTCCGACAGCTTCATCTCCAAATTAAGTAAATTATTATATTCGTAATAATAATGGTAATAACAGAATTTTAATAATATGTAACAAATTTTATGTGCAAGCTGTCTCGACTTTATGCAAGATAATATGCGGACAATTTAATAATCTAATAATCACCACTGAATTCTAAAATCTAGATTGTAACTCACAAGTGTAACCGCGCTTCTTATTAAAGAACAACTTTTTTTATGTCGTGTTTTAATGTATACGTGGTTTCATCTACTGGACCCAATAATATGGTAATGATATCTTAGTTACGCATGAAACCTAGGAATGGATTGAAGCCCAGATCAAACGAAAATGAGAGTTGACAAAAGATGCCCGTCCCAAATTGTTACAGCTAGGGGACATTTCAAGCTCTAGATTAACAAAATGAAGGTAATCGCGTGTTTGGAGAATGTTTCAACTATATGTTCTAACTCAAGTAACATACATGCGGGGCTTCGGTGGCGAAGTGGTTAGCGCACTTGCCTTTCACCTCTAAAGGGGGCTTTCCAGTCCTCGCACGAAGCTCCTCGCAGCTCGCTGCGAGTGATGCATGAGCACTTTCATCCAATCACAATGCAAAACAGTTAATTTTAATTAGATGCAAGCACTCTCAGCGAGCTGCGAGGAGCTTCGTGCGAGGACTGGAAAACCGCCTTAAGGCCCCAGGTTCAAGCCTCAGTGAGAACTTTCTCAGTCAAGGCTCTGTCGAGTTCCTCCCACATGCACAGGGAAAGTTGACAGGGTGGGTGAGGTAAAAGGGCGCACATGCAGTAATTGGCATATGCTGTTGTGATGACCCTGCCCTGGTTGGCAAAGCTAAATAAATAAATAAATAAATAAATTTGGAAGGAGTCATCGATGAATTAAAGAAAGAAAAGGCCGAGTTATACAGGAAAAATGAGGCACTGCGCGATAGTAATAATAATATGCAACAAACTATATCACAACTCAGCCAGACAAATAAACAGCTCGAAGAAGAGAAATCAAGTTTAGTAACAGCCATTAAAATAATACAAAATGACTTTAATCAGCAGGCTATCTCGAAAAAGAAAAGCGGCGAAGCAAGAGAAGAGACCGGTGGTGGCATTGATGATAATACGTGGAAAAAATCTAAGTCAAAGCATCAAAGCAAGAGGCCAACTTCATTACTATCGAACAGTGGTCAAAATAGTAAGCGTAAAACCGGTGGCATAAAACTAAAAAATCAATACGAAACCTTAACCGACAAAAATCCTGAATCTTCAAGTTCATCATCTAATATCGAATCTGACGAGAAACCAAACGATAAGTTAAAAAGTTCAACAAAAGGAACCCATGTTCGAAGACAAAAAAGAAATTGATAGAAAATGTCAAAGCTGACAAAACAAAGAAAAATAATGATGCAGGTGCTGACAAGAAAACGACCACCGTTATCGTGGGTGACTCTATAGTCAAATATCTTAATGCTAACAGACTTAAAAGATCAATGCCAACTGGAAATCACAACATACACGTAGAAACATACAGAGGGTCAACTACTGAGGCTATGGCTCATCATATTAGGCCATGCTTAGTCAAGCAGCCGGACCAAATTGTGTTACATGTTGGTACGAACGACATACGAGATAAGCAGCCGGAAGAAATTGTGGATGGCATAATGAAAATCCAAAAGGTTATCAAGAAGGAAAGCCCAAAAACAACCGTGATTGTATCAGAGCTGTTACACAGAAACGACAAAATTGAGTATACACAAAAAGTAAAGAAGGTAAATATAATGTTAGCTAAAGCATGCAAACAACATAACTGTGATTACATTGAGCACAAAAACATCGAAGACAAACATTTAAATCCCTATGGATTACACTTAAATAGATTTAGTACCAGTGTGATGGCTAAAAACCTTGTTTATTATTTTAATACAAAGTATGCATGATTTTGTGAGTCTGTCCCGAAATTGACACAAGGTATATGTTCTCCTTCTCATTCACCAAATGATAATATAAGGGGTAAAACTAATGAATTATCAGGCAATAAGACATTTAAGGCTAGTGTAACTAGGAAATGTTTAAATAAGGGCTTTAAAATAGCTCAACTTAACATTAGAAGTATTCCTAATAATGTTGACGAATTTAGAATGTATGTTCTTAAACATGAATATGATGTTATATGCGTAAATGAAACATGGCTAGACAATAGTGTCAATAACCATGAGATAGACTTAGACGGATACGACCTAATTCGTAAAGATAGAAACCGACATGGCGGTGGGGTAGCGATGTTTATTCGAAACACGATCAATTATAAAATCAGATCTGATATCATCCCAGAAAATTTAGAGACAATCACGGTTGAAATTACCAAACCAAAGGCAAAACCGTTTCTTTTAAGTACATGGTACAGGCCTCCAAATATGCCTGTAAATATATTTATAGATTACGAATTGATTATCCAAAAAATGGATCATGAAAATAAGGAAATTATTTGTATTGGTGATTTCAATTGTGATTGGTTGTCTCCAGAAAAAAGAGAAACTAAAAAACTATTTGATTTGGCCAACATGTTTCAGCTTGAACAACTCATTAAAGAACCAACACGAGTTACTACCGCCGTGCGAGGGTACTAATTCCCCCCGGCTATTTACACCCGTGGAAACGAAAGCATTAGCGGAGTCTAAAGTTCATCAAGTATCGCGGGCGTGGGCGACCAACGGTGTTGAGTGGGTGGTCATCCTCACTGATCTCAAAAATATGGCGGACTGTCATGAATAGCGGACACTGATTGGTCCAATTTAAAGTTTGCATCATAACGACTGTATGACGACAGCGAAATAGCAAACATTTCTTGATTTGATCACAGATTTGATGATTGATAAATTTCTTGCAAATATACTTCAATTTTACTCGCATTTTTGCAAGATTTTGTAAATTTCAAGATAGAAACGGCGAAAGAATCGGCTAAAAGAAGGGAGCCGACGTTAACGAAGGTAAGTTTGTGTTAAATATTGATTTTATAATTGCTTTAAACAGGGCCCGCGGAGCGTATTAGAGAGTGGGGGGGGGCTAAAGGGTGAGGTTTAATTAATTTAGAAAGTTTCATTTAGATTTCTATTTTAATAATTTTGGCTGTCAAAAAAAGTGGGGGGGCTAAAGCCCCCCAGCCCCCCCGTCTCCGCGGTCCCTGTTAAAACCCGACGGCCTTTGGCCCTTTGCGTATATGAAATAACTAAACAAGACAGCATATAATTTCAGTCAATTCAGTGTATTATTAATATTGATTCCTTTTTTATTATATTGAATTTTTTTACTAAAAAGAAAGCAAAGTTATTTGCATGCGAGAATTTGAAATCATTTTGTTGCAAACTCAAAGTTTATCGATAAAGCCATTTAATTAAAGCCAGGCAATTTAGTTTTATAAAAGTTTTAAAACGTTTTGCGAAGCTTTTGTGGTTGAATTTTAC
>CACRXK020003349.1:16931-36784 GCA_902702795.2 Paramuricea clavata | reverse complement strand
TGGCCCTGCGAGAACAACGGGAATACCCGCAATCATGATATTACAAGGTAATAGCATAGAAAGAGGCGAATTAGCTATTGAAAACGTCCCGCCCGATGAGGGTCGTTTAGTAAAATTCCCTTGGGCGCCGCTCGATCCGGGTCATTTAGTGACCCTCATCGGGCGGGACGTTTTAACAGCTAATTCGCCTCTTTCTATGCTATTACTTATAATAAGAATCCTTTAAGGCAAACGCCTTTGATACAACCAACCCCTGTTCAAATTCGTGTTAGGTCATTTGGGAAACGTCCATAATTAGGAAGTTTCTCGTGGAATAAATCGATACGCGACACTTTCAAAAATATCTTGCCCCTCACAGACTCAAGAAATACGGCAGCTTAAAATATAACACAATGAAAAATTGTTTAAATGTTTCAGGGAAAAAATGGTCTGATCATTCAGTGGAATAGCACATCATGCCTACCAACATGATATGTTCCAGATGAAATGTTCAACTCTGAAAAAATAGTTCAAATAACTCAACGAAAAATATGCTAGATTGTATTACTAAATAACTGTGATAACTAATTGATACCTAATCCCAGGCCCCGTTTACACTATACCGGATTACTTTTCATAGCGGATTAATTTTTACTCCGAAGTAAAAAACAAGGGTGTTTACACTATGCCCCTTCGCCGCGTTGCCAGCTCATGTCTTTCACTGTCGCCATTGAAACAAGTAGCCAATATACCAAAATTTATTAAAAACAAGAAGTAACACCCGTTTTCTTTGTAAAGTATAACTTTATTTAAAAAGCTTGACCATCAGACGTTGCTTCGTTTCGCTCTAATCCAAAATTGACGAGTATTTCTTTAAATTTTGCTCTTTCGAAAGCGAAAACTCAATGTTATTATCGTCTTCTTTATTTGTATTCGGCAGAAATAGTAAATGGTTCTAAGGCTAAACAAACAACAGCTATAAAGTATTGTAAAAGCGAGCAAATAAAGGCGACAATGTTAAAACATACACTCCGCGTCGCGTACCGGATTACTGTGGCGTAGTATAAACAGCAGCCGAATCCGGTATGAAAATCGCTACGCTCCGATGCAATCTGGTATAGTGTAAACGGGGCCTAAGTATGAAATCATAGTGCTCTTTCTGAAGGTGTGGCCTTAGATCGTCCTGCAATTGGCAAGATGCTGCGTTGAAATCTTTGTAGGCAGATCGAGCGTAATATGAACTGACATGAATATATGAACCAGCATTCGTATGTAGTTCGACTGTACAATATTATACAGATACATTGAATGGAGTATTAAAAATGCTATCAGAATAATGTACGAGTTCACGGATCGAAAGCTATTAAAAGTTTACGTGCTGTTTTCCACCACGAAATATTATTCATTATAACTGGAATTAAAACTCAAAAATAAATAATCTTCACACAAGTCATCCGACGACAGCGATGAAATTATTCTGCTTTACTAATAGAGTCCATGTTTTACTAATCGAGTCCATGTTTTACTAATCGAGTCCATGTTTTACTAATCGAGTCCATGTTTTACTAATCGAGTCCATGTTTTACTAATAGAGTCCATGTTTTACCAATCGACTCCATGTTTTATTAATCGACTCCATGTTTTACTAATCGGGTCCATGTTTTACTAATAGAGTCCATGTTTTACTAATAGAGTCCATGTTTTACTATTAGAGTCCATGTTTTACTAATAGAGTCCATGTTTTACCAATCGAGTCCATGTTTTACTAATAGAGTCCATGTTTTACTATAATAGAGTCCATGTTTTACCAATCGAGTCCATGTTTTATTAATCGAGTACATGTTTTACTAATCGGGTCCATGTTTTACTAATAGAGTCAATGTTTTACTAATAGAGTCCATCTTTTACTAATAGAGTCCATGTTTTACTAATAAGTCCAGTCCATGTTTTACTACATGCCAACTTCGAAAGCTTATTTCAAAATCGTGGCACTTGATTGGCACATGACTTTAACTTTTCTATAAACTATACTGGCATTAGGGGCGGACCATTTGACTTTTGAGGGGGTTGTGAAAGATTCAGTCCGTGCAAGAATTTTTTTTCCGCCCAGGCGAACAAGATAGATATTTTTTCCTGTAAAAGTGCAGCGCAATATATTTTTTCCCCAATATATTTGGCGGCAGGATATTTTTTTGCCTCTCATAATAACGGCTTACAGTAACTTAAGGCTTTCATATAGCTATCATCAGAGACGTAGCAGGGGTTTTCAGTCAGAGGAGGCCGAGAACTGAATCCCAAGAGGGGCCAAGGAATTTTCACTATGCTTTATTTTATATGGTTATGTCTTAATGTTCGCCACACTAAAGCGTGCGGGTTTACTTACAAAAAATGTATAACTGCACCAAAACCTAAAACATGCAGAGATAGAGTAGAGTACTCGAAAATGGGGGGATGGTACAGTATATGAATGACCTGTAAACTTGGGGGGTTCGGAGGCATGCTCCCCCGTGAAAATTTTTAAATTTGAACCTCGGAAATGCTATTTCCTGCGTTTTCAGCCATGGATTTGTCCACGACAACTTTGCTGTACTAAGCCTAAGGAACACTTACTGTTCTTTATTTTAAACAAGGGAAAACCACAAAATGAGCTTTGATTAATATGTAATAAAACAAGGTTTCAATAATGCAATTTTTAACTGCCCTCCGAAACAACAATGTTCCACCAAATATAGCTCTGTAGCTTTTCAATCCTTCATACAGATAGCTTGTTGGGGATCGGGTTGTATCCTCTTCAGAAATTTTATAAAATCTAGACTCTCTAAACTGGCATTTTCGCATTAAAATCATCGTATATACAGTACGTTCAACTTGCATCCTGTAGAGCTTTAAAACTCTTTCATTACGGGTCACAGGAATGCGGGTCCACGTGGACCCGTTAATTAAATCGGTCGTTTTGCCGTCGGAATACATCCGAAAATATTTGAAGCCGAGAGTCTGGGCTACATAAAGCACTGTGATTGGTCACTTGGAAATAACAAACGCAGTGATTGGCTGCTTTTTCTGTGTCTTTTGCTAAAAGTAGCGTGTTATGCAATTTGACCTTCAGTGTGACACGATGGCGACTTGCACTAAGCGGAGTTGCCTCAGTGCTGAAGATGTTTTAGGAGATTTATAAGATAGAAATAAGTCCAACAGTGATCGTGGAGAAATGTCAAGCGGAGAGGAATCGAACATTGACCGCCAACTAATGGATTTGGACGAATCTATGAGGCGAGTCTAAAATATGCTACGCGGCCATGTGGGAAATATCTTTGCGTGTTTGTGAAGCGATGTAATTTTAGTCGATATCTTCATATATTGTCTATGAAATATTGCTTATCATATCAAGAAATTGTTCGGAGATGAATTGAGCACTTTTCTTGGGTAAAAACGGTTGGGTTATGAGCAACAAATACAAAATCTTGCAAGCGCTGCAGAGCTCTCAGATTACCGAGCGTCTAATTATGTGACGCATTTAAAGACCCTGATTGAGCGCTTTGTATACAGTTGTGTATTCCCAGGGAATATCTTGTATATATAATGAGAACATATTTGGAGTGCTAGAAGTACTATTTCACGACTGAGAGACGGAGCTCTTATGCTGAATTCGATGTTGTGAAGAAACTATTTGTCTGCTAGTTATTTGATACCATTGTATTGTTTACTGCATGAGATACTTATATTCACCACATGAAACGGCTTGAGAGGGCATGAAGCAATTAGAAATAAGATAAATTTATACTAAATAGTATATACTTGTAAATATATAATGTAATTCACCTATGGTGCGAATTTATATATTTTTCTTACATTGAAATACATTGAAAATATACAAAGAGAGAAAAATAGTATGTACAGTTGTGTTTATGAGGGTATGAGGAAATAACTTGTAATCTTATTTTTTGCCATCAGGGCTATCATTTGTTTTTTGATAATTTTTATTCATCAGTTGTTCTTTTCAGAGATTTGTTTGATGTCGGTTTGCTGGCAACTGGGACAATATCGGAGAACTGCGACAATTCCCGGTGAGCATGAAGAATGACAGCAGTGGGAAAAGAAACAGGAAAGAGGAAGTATGTGCTGGGAGAGGGTTCCTCCCTGCCTTTGTTTATTGTGGATAGATAATAAGGTTTTATCAGTACTAACAACCCTAGGTAATGCAAATGATAAGGTTCCAATTGAAAGAAAGACTAAGACAGGTAATGTATGGACTAATGTAATAGTTGACCAACCCAAGGCCATTGATAGGTACAATAGATACATGAATGGGGTTGATCATTCGGATCAACTCATAGGTACTAATAATATTATGCGCAAGTGCTTGCGATGGTGGAAAACCTTGTTCTTCCATCTCATTGATATTGCTATTGTTAACGGTTTCATTCCCTTTCAAGAACGCCAACCCAATTTCCCAGACAGTAAGGATTTACGAAGCCCCCCTGGTACACGGTCCGTAATTTTAGGGAGGAGGTTATCAGGCAAATTTGTGGGTTCTCTGAGTAATGCAAACCCCCCTGTAGCTGTACGAAGGCCAACTCTCCCTATCCCCACCACTGTGTTTGACTCTATTCATGTGCTAGAGTTTACAGATTTTAGGAGACGGTGCACGGTTTGTTACAAGCCGGGTAGAGGTGAGTTCAAGGTGCACACATATTGAAGTGCCCCACAGTGTGGTAAGTATCTACATGTAACTAGGGAGAGAAATTGTTGTTTTGGAATGGCATAATAGTGCATAATATTATCATGAATCATTAACATACACATGATGTAATATAAATAATGATATCAAAGATTTTGTTAGTATCCCACTCGATTGAATAATAGTTGAAGTATTTTGTAGATGGAAATTATTCATGGTAAATTTACATACATTCATACATTTATTAGATCTAACCAGGAACAGCTACAAAAAATGCAACTATAGGTCCAGGAGTGAAACTCGCGGCCCTGTGATTCCAATGCAGCAGAATCGAAGGGCTCCGAGCCCCAGGTTTGATTCCTGCCATGGACCCGTAGTCGCATTGTTTCACCGCTGTTCCTGGTTAGGTCTAATAAATGTATTTAAATTCACCCTCAATAATTTCCTGGTACAAAATCCTTCATCTGTAATATAAATAATGATAACATATATAAAAAAGGAAAATAAAAACAAAAGTGGATTATATATATAAGTGGGTGGGGTGTGGAGATCCAATATATAAGTGAGTGGTGTGTGGAGATCCAGAAGCACAAAAATCAAAGTGGAGGAACATATATAATGTATCAGCGACAAAATATTCTATGCATACTAATATTTTCCTGCATATATTTCAAAACAAAACACATCTATGTGTACTGTCGTTTTTACTACATTTTGACTGTTTCGAGAAGGGTTATTCAAACAGCCGTAACTTTTTTTCTTTTTATTCCTTTTCAGCCATACTTGCTGGACATGTTGCTAATAAATAAGTACAACTTTGTGCATTTAAATTTTTAGTATACATTGCAATATGTGGAACATAGATAAGTTCATGTCTAACATTTGAAGACACATTTTATAATTTATGCTAAATTATGAAAATTTATTTCAAAATGTACTGTAATAAAATTTTGATAGCTTATTCAATAAGCTTTAAAAAGAGGTATAGCTAGTTTTGTATTTGTGGATACTTGTCTAGAAATAAGCCGAGGGAGAGGTGCACTCAATTTATGGTGTTTTGACCAGTAATGAAAGAGATTATTAATAGTTTGGAGCTATGTTATCAAAAAACGCACACAGACTCAACCATCCAAAAACACTTTTTCTACCATGCATATTAGATATGTATAAATAACTTATAAACTTGTACATAATAATCTTAAGCCCAGATTTTCTCAGGGGGTGGAGCAACAATTTTGCCAGGGAACACCACTGGCTATCGTATGTCAGAGGCTCCAAAGGCGGTAGAATCCCTGTGATGTTAATGTTATCCATTGTTCACCCCGTGTTCTTTTAAGGAAATGTGCCTGCTCAAAAATGCAAAATCTTGCAAGTCTGTGGACACAATACAGAAGTGAAGAGCATCAGTATAGTTACATGTAGAAATTTTTTTTTTTGAGCGCTCTCTTTTGCATGATATTTTTTTTTCTCGATTGTATGCTGCATGATTTTTTTTTCTTTCTCCTTGGGTTGCAGGAAAATTTTTTTTCGAAATCTTCCACCCCCCCCCCCCCTCCAAAGTTAAATGGTCCGCCCCTTAGTCAACACAAATCGCCAATAATATCTTTCTGATTTACCATTTGACAAAAATGACAAGCGCGCAAACTTTGTAAAATTTGAGAATGTGTCTAAATCGAGCATAGTTTATCGGTAAACATAATTATTGATATTAACAGATAAAATCACCTTACGCTACACTGCTTATGTAAATATATGTCTTTCATAATTATTCTTTGGTTTGGCGCTTGAACCAAAATAATTGTTTGAGTACAGTTTGGCTTCACGGATAGAGTCATTCAATGCCAGTGTGTCCTGTGTCTTCTGCGCGCCTCAATGCCACGAGTCCTGATTGGGACATACTATACAAACTTCGCTCAGTTCGCTTTGTTTACCTCTTTAACAAATACCTTTACCTGTTTAACAAATAACACTGTTCAATGAAATTGGAAAACTCAGAATTAGTCATACTACAGACAGAATTTTCATCGTTTTTAAACTGTTTTGTAAAAGTTTCGTTAGAATGTATACGAATAAAATCTCGGGAAAAACCCCGGGCCCTGGCCGAAACAAATCAGAAATGTATACTCGCTGTGATGTCAAATGTCAATATTTCGTTAGTTTCGCTCAGTATAGTTTTCTAGCAACTGAATTGTCTCTAGGATTAGAAACAATTATCAATGAAACTAGAATTCAATTAATAAGTTACCGTTCATCAACTTTTTCAGGCCGAACCTGGGTCACTTTGGTCAAGGCTATTCTTCAAGAATTTCAGTATATTATTTCTTATTGTATAAAAATATGCCAATATTTTTATATAATACAAAACAATTCAGCGCAAACAGCTGTAACCCATTTGAACGCCTCAGTTATTTAATCAACGTTATTCCTTTTTTCAGTAACAGTTAAAGGGGCTGATTACATGGGCCGAGTTGTCCCGCTTTGCCGAGTTGTCCCGCCCAAGCGAGTTGACTTTTGAATAAACGATTTCCGGGATATCGCCGCCATTTTGCGTGGGTAGCAAGTTGGACTTTGAACCCAAGATGGCGAATGATAAAAATATAATGAATTATTATTTTTTTTATTGCTAAAAAACATGGTTCGCGCTGATCGATGTTGCGTTGGACCCTGTGACAATGATAAACGATGTCCTAAAAGATTAGTTGTCATGGAACATGTTGAAGAGTTAAAATGGCACCGCTTTCCTACGAAAGACGAAGATAGAAAAAGGAAGTGGGCTTCACTTGTGGCCAAAGGGAGATGTGAGTTTGTTCCAACTGATAACAGCCGCATATGTTCAAACCATTTTCCAGATGGCAAACCCACCAATAAAAATCCAAATCCCATACTTTATTTGACATTAGATGACTACCGACACCCAAAAAATTAAATTTACGAGAGAGTCCTTCAAAAAAAAGAAAACTTTCCTCATGCAGCCCTCAGCCTTCATGTTCAACAATGGATGAACAGGAGGAATGTTCAGAAAACCCTATTCCTGCTATTGATAATGTCAACATTGCCATTGCAATGCAGTTTGCTCAAATTACTAGAGAAAGTGATGTTAGATTTTTTTCTGGGTTTGAGAGCACAAAAAGTTTCCAAGAAAATTCAACTTTTTAGTGCCAAGAGCACGACTGATGAAATATTGGGAAGGTGTAAAAAGAAGTTCCGGTGTAGAGAGAGAAGAACCTAATCAGCAAAGAATTGATACCATAATATTATCAAATGTGTATGCGGAAGGATCTGTATTGCCCATTAACAAACCAGGACCTCAGCGAAAGACTACCTTAGAACAAGAATTTTTATTAACTGTCATGAGATTGCGTCTGGGATTGCTCATTAAGGACTTGGCTTTTAGATTTCAAATTTCAACCACCAGAGTTTCTCAAATCTGGATAACTTGGGTCAAGCTTTTATCGAAAGAACTACGGCACCTCATTATATGGCCATCTAAAGGTCAAATATATGCTACTTTACCAGATGCCTTCAAACGCTTTTATCCAAAAGTCAGAGTCATCATTGATTGCTCAGAAGTTTTTTTGGAGACGCCGTCATCTCTGGAGGTTGGTGCATGTCTTTGGAGTGATTACAAGCACCATTACACTTTCAAGTTTTTAATAGCCATCACACCAAATGGAGCAGTTTCATGGATATCTCCATGTTATGGTGGAAGGACAAGCGATGTTTTTATTGTTAGAAACTCTGGATTTTTAGACTTACTTGAACCTTATGACACTGTTATGGCAGACAGGGGTTTTAAGATAAAGTCAGACCTCACAATGAAGAGATGCTATTTAGCAATCCCTCCAAGTGCAGCTAAAGGCAATCAAATGATATCAGATGATGTCGCTGTTACAAGTAAAGTTGCCAATGTAAGAATCTTTGTTGAAAAAGCCATTGCAAGAGTTAAATGGTTTAGAATTTTATCTACTGAACTTACTATGTTGGAACTGCCATTGGTTGATGACATTCTTATAATATGTTGTGCATTAGTGAACTTATTTCCTCCATTGCAAGCTGAGAAAATTGACATTGACACATGAATTGCACATAAATTTCCCAAGACATTATTCAAGGGAATGCAGAAATATTACAGTGGTTTTACAGTGGTTTTACAGTGATTTTAATCATATAAGTCATGATTTAGGAACAGTTACTATTTTTAGACTTTTAGGGTTTGGATTATGGTTTGGATTAGGATTATGGTTTGGATTAGGATTAAAATTAGGGTTAGGATTAGTAAGAGTTAGGATTAAGGTAAAGGTTAAACCTTTAAGTCTCAATGCCCAGATGTATCGTACTTTATTATTTTGTTGTCTAAAGCCAGATGATTTTAATTGCGAGGGAGAGAGTGCTGCCACTCAATGGGTTAAAATATAAAAGAATACAAAATTACAAAAGTCTAAAAATATTAACTGTTCCTAAAATGTGACAGGTATACTGTCAATTAACAGAAATGTTTGTTTAACAACCATTCTCCATCCACAACATCATCAAGCCCTTGACACTTCAGGTGATACCAGCAATTACACTGGTCACAACAAATACTTCTAAGATCAAGTTCATTCTCTGCAATTTCATTTTCTTCAAATAGTACTTTTTCACATGATCCACAAAACTCGATAGGGTTCAATCTCAAAATTCTCTCAGCCACATAACTTTTAAAAAATATTTCCAAGTTTGTAGATACAGCTTCCCAATGATTTTTGTTGAACTCAATGTTTTGCACAAGAATGTCTTGGGATGTCCAGACAACAAAATATCCACATGTAGAATTGCTTAGAGCAATCTGGGAATTAATTTGTGTGTAATACTTGTGACTTGTCTTAAGAACAATTGAATCATCTTCCAATGTCAGAAAGTCACACTTTCCATATCCATCAGCTATTTTACTATCCTTTATACTGAATGGGCACTTTATTTCAATGACAGCTTTACCGTGGCATTTGCAGTACAGTATTCCATCTGGGGATGCACCAATGTATGCCCTATTTTTGTCCAAATAGAGTCCACTTTTCTCAAGCTTGAAGTCAATATGTTTTGTTGCTTCTAGAGCATAGAACTCTTTAAGTGCTTCTTCTTCTCTGCATTTCCCCCATTGGACAGCTGCAACTTTGTCCAACTTTTTGTCTTGGCACAATAAACTTGAAACTAATGGAGTAGTCTTTGGTTTGACAGGAGTTCTGGTTTTCATTATTGTGTTAATTTTGGTATAATATTCATGGTGTTTTGAAGCTGTCAGTCGTCCTTTTCGATGTTCAATCCATTCCTTAGAGTTTGATTGGTTTCGTGTGCATCTCACAACAGCTGCTCATTCTTTTTCAGAGAAACAAAGTTTTTTTAAAAGTGTTGTCATCTTTTCATCTTTATCTTGACAACCAATTGAGACCTCATTTGCTATATTTATCACAGTTAAATTATGACATGTCACTGAATCAATAGACATTCCCTCGATAGACTTAAAAAGTACAGCAGTTGGATTAGACTTTTGTATTCCATTTAATAAAAGTGTCAAACGCTCATTAGTCATATTTTGTTGCAATTTTTCCCTGGGGTCAAACTTATTCAATTCAGCCATCCTAACTTCTTCCCTATTTGAACTGGTAGCTTGTTTTGACCTTAGTTTTTTTCTGACAACAATGTCAGCAATCTTTTTAGGTTCAATAATAGTTTTTGTTGACTTATTCCATCCACAGGGAATAGAGGTGCAAGCAGGAGAACAAAATCCTTGAGAGTTAGCATATTCTACTTTGTACAATGTTGCTATTATATGATTGCAACATCCACTGGCACCTGCCATACAAGAGCACCAAGCAGTAAGAACTTTACCATCAGGTTGTGTTGCAACCCAAAGGTCTTTTTCTTCATTTATAGACATGGACGCTCTTACATTACAAAGTAAAATTATGAAAGGGCCTGTCTTATTCGTCAGTATTTCTCCAACAAAGCCGCTGTCAAAATAGCTGTATGCTTTTTGGTCCTTGTATTTGCCGATATACTCAGTGTCGAATTCCCTTTTGTTAAGTATGTACTGAAAAAATTTGTCCCAAAGTGACTGGTGGCCAGGTAGTCAAATTATCAATTTTCTGATCCTCTGAGATTAGCTTCGGATCTGGTAAACCAAACTCATCAAGTTTTTTCGCATAGTCATTTTTTAAAACTTTAGTTTGTTCATCACAACTCATAATGATTGGAAGATCCATTTCCGCGGCGGAAAATGCTCGTGCAATCAATTCTGCTTTTTTGTATCCACTCACCGATATTCCTCTCACTGTAAGATAATCCTGAAGAGCTTGAACATTCATATTAAAAAACCGTTCATAAGAAGACGATGCCATAGGATATTTGATACATTAAAATCAATTATTATAAATTATAAAATTCTAATTGTGAAATTCTATACGGCCATCTTGGGTTCAAAGTTCAACTTGCTACCCACGCAAAATATCGGCGATAACCCGGAAATCATTTATTGCGATTACATGCACCGCGCTAACCCGGCTAGCCGGGCTGAAGTATAGCTCATTAATGCTTAATTAACAATTTAATACTCGGTGTCAGAAATCGATTAAAAATGGTGTATTTGCATGTTGTATTTGAGGACAATTATACCCACTGAATGTTGTTGGTTGAGGTATTTATACTTAGCGCTGATCCCAACAGGCTTATACTGTTTGTATTCTAACAAAATTGTGTCGCTTCCTGTCTAAACCTTGAAAACGTTCATTAATATCATTTTGTACATATAATCGAAATTAAAACATGCTTAAGTGTGGTTTTCAGCCCGCTTTGCCGAGCCAACTCGGCAAAAAGCGATTACATGGGATGTGTGGGCAATTTCTGTCCCGGCTAGCGAGTTGACTCGGTAAGCTACAGCTGCGGTCCCGGCAAGGCGGGACAACTCGCTTTGCATGTAATCGAAATGTCAAAATAATAGACAAACATATGGGAAGCGGGTCAGGTCGGCAAAGCGAGTCAACTCGCTTAGCCGGCACAACTCGCCCATGTAATCGGCCCCCTTAGCAAGGTTCTGAAAATTAGAAATAATTTATATTCTTCTTTCCGACAAGCTTTAAAAGGTGACAAATTTGCAAGTGATAACTAATGTCATTCTTAATACACGCCAGCAAATTCGAAGAACAGTCTACTGTGTCTCGGAATTTTCCACACTCAGAAGTAGAAAAGGAACATTTCTACATTATTGCTTACCGTCATTCTCATCTGTCAACATAAAATCTACTGTCTGTCGAAATCGTTTAGATCCGTTTAGGTTTACCTAACGTTGCGTGATCACAAATTGCGGCTGTAGTAGAAGTAGAACACCATTATTGTAAACGCAAAGACCTCGTGCAATACTGTCTAAAAGTACTATCAATACAAAGAAAGGGAATCAGAGAGCAACGAAACATTTCATCGTCTTTGATATTAACTATATGCTTTGATTGACATGTGTACGCTCAGCGATTACATTTCTTTCGGTTTAATAAGTTTTCCCAGAGATTAATTCGTACATTCTATAAAATGAAAGTTTATATAACAGTTTAAGGTAAACAAACCAATGAAAATTATGTCTGTAGTATGACTAATTCTGAATTTTCTAATTGCTTTGAGACATTTTATTTACAGGAGGTAAACAAAGCGAACAGAGCGAAGTTCGTATGTTACAATCAGGACTAATGGCATTGAGGCGCGCTGAATTCGAACACACTGGCATTCAATGACTATCCTTGAAGCCAAACTGTACAGTCAAACAATTTCTTTCGAGTGCTAAACCAAAGATAAATGATGAAAGACATATATTTACATAATCAAGCTTCATTCAGTGTAGTGTAAGGTGGTTTTATTTGTTAATATCAACAATTAGGTTTACCGATAAAGTATGCTCGATTTCGACACATTTTCAAATTTTACAAAGTTTGCGCGCTTGTCATTTTTGTCAAATGGTAGATCAGAAAGATATTATTGGCGATTTGTGTTGATTTGTGTTGTTTATAGAAAAGTTAAAGTCATGTGCCAATCAAGTGCCACTATTTTGAAATAAGCTTTCGAAGTTGATACATTTTGAGATGATATCCGTTATCTGTTCAGGAGGTGTTTTCTATTTTATACCAAAAAATAATTATCTAAGTCATATCACCAACGAAAATAGAAGGATAAGTCTATATTTCTGAGCAAAAATTTTGAAATTTAGGTATGAATTTGATTTTAAAAATAGCGCTGAAAATATGTCGATATTTGCTTTCATTCGGAGTTCAAGTTGGTTACCAGCCGATCGAACATCAATCGCCCCCAAAAATAATTTAAAGGAAATTTGAGTAAAATGAAATCGATTTTAGTTGTTTCCAAGGATAGATCTTCGGAGTACTAGAGTATGAGAGAAATATATTTTTGAGCCCCATATTGACCTGTAGGTTTTTACGGAGACAGCCTCTTAAGCATCTATGGTTCTATGAATTGAACCACAGAAAATCTATTTCCCAGGTGGGTGGCACGAAATTGCTTTTCTAGGCACTTTTTCGCACAACAGCCCACGGCCTATTACGACTAGGAGTATATTATATAAATTGTAGAAACAAAATATAAATTGCTTGCCTTTTTTGCACATTGACCTAAGAATAGCAAGCTTTCCAAAAGCTTCTCTGAAAGCTTTCTTGTCCTTCGACTTCGACGATTTGCCCTTTATATCTCTACATAAAAAAGACGAAAAAAGTTCCATTGTACCGATATGCGATATGAATACTTAGAAATACAGTGCCATGCAGATTGGCGTCAATGCCAGACTACATAACTAAACTTTTAGAAGAAGCGATTTCAGAAAACCGGTCTTACCGTTTTCCAGTTCATGTCTCAAGTGTATGAGACTCATCCACAACTATTGCTTCCACAGACTTGTGTAATTGTGAGCCATCATCCTTGAGCATATCAAGAAAATCTTTGTCTATACAATTTTCCGCGCTACAATATATAAATTGCGGCGGAGATGTTGTGATTTGGTGGATAGTTTCCTTCGAAAGCTCCATCGCAAAGCAATTGAACGAAGATACCTCTAACACTTGATCGCATATAATACTTTTCAGAGGAGAAACCACAAGCACACTGCTTTAAGAAGAGCCTCTAGTCTGTTCGACGAAACTACTACTTGCCAACAAATACACGATAAAAATTACACTTTTATCGAATCCTGTCGGCAAAACAGCCAAAACATCATTTCCTTTTAATAGTTCCTTTACGGCTGTCTCTTGCTCCGTCTTCAACACAAACTTACATGAAGAATTTCTATACGAATTTAGTATACTAAGCGCATTCTCAATATGGAAGTCAAACTCGACACTGTGCTCCAAAGCAGACGCCATGTTTGTCTAATTAAGTTGATATAATAATAAACTTATTTACAGCCGTTGGGTTTTTAGCCAATCAAGTATTTTCAGTCCACCAGTGGACTGGCAAACGAAATCATATAGAAACCCGGCAGACGGTTATTCTCGCCCACCCGCATAACTTTTCCCGCCCTAATTTTCCCCGCCCGCAACCTCCCCTAAAATCCGTCTCCTACGCAGGCTACCGTTAGCATGCCTCGAGCATCTGAAGCATCGAGTACAAATATCATCGCTTTAATTCCAACTTCGAGTTCGACTGCAGCAGTAACAAAAGCTAACAAAGTCTCAAAGAATGCCATTCACCAATGGATTTTAATCCTAACATTCAGCCGAATGGATTTCCGTTCTTTGCTCCCCAGTATCCAACCATTGAATTTCAATGTCAAATTACAACGGTTGCACGATAAACAACTATTTCAGCAAGTCTTTCCCATCGTCTTCACAGCCAAAAAAACCCGCAGAGCTTTCGTATTGGATTCAGACGACGAAGACTGAACATTATATTTGTTGTTGAACTTTTTTATAAAAGTTCAAATTTAAAAAAAGTTAAAAAAACACTGATCGTGCTAGTTTGAAAACGTTTGTTGTTCGTTGCGATTGTGCCATATATCCAGGGCCGTTGCTAGGACTTTGTCATTGGGGGGGAGATTAGATTTACCTGAAGTTTTTCAACTTAACGTTTTTACATGATTTTGCGAGGTGCCACCATGGTTGTTGCCTACGAAATCTTTTTGCAAATTTGAAGTCTCTTGATCGTCGGAAATGAAATTTTTAGAGACTTTCCTACTCAATTTTTCAATATTTTAGTATTGCCTAACAATGAAGATAAGTATTATAAGTTAGAGTTTAATGTGACTATGAAAATAGAGAAAATTTTGGAAATATTAGGTCTCCAGATCGTCGGAAAGAGTATTTGACTTTGTCCCCCCTGCCATGACACCTCTCAACGTCTTTAGTTGGTCTTTAGTTATTAACTGTAGTTCTGATTCAGAGCATAGAATTTACTTTTTCATGCCCTGATAATTACCTGAATTTACCTGAAAATCTACTGGAAATCTACTTGAACTAGATCGTGAGCAATTATCAGGGGGATAGTCCCCCTCCTTCACCCCCTGGTCGCTACGAATGTCACTTTAATTACTATAAATGTGCAAGAAATATTTATGATGTAAAACAAGTTCCGGTTTTCAGTTCAATAAAATAAATTTCTTGTGTGATTTTATTTTTATGTGATTTCAAAATGAATATGGTAAAGTGGTCATTGAATTTCGTGTCGTGCAAGTTTGATCTGAAATCAAACTTGTGATTGCAAATTGCACTCCAACTTCGCGTTCGTGCAATTTTGTAATCACGCGCTTGATTTCAGAATAAACTGTACTCCACTCAGTTCAATTACCATTATTAACTGTGTTTATCCTAACCTACCCTGTCAACTTCCATGCGGGACGAAACCGGAGCAATGGGAAGAAAACCCACGACTTTCGGCAGAGTGTTGAGTGTTGACTGACTCTTATAACATGAGTCCGTAGCGAGAATCAAACCCACAAACTCAGAGGTGTTTGCTCTGATGACTACGCCATCAAAGCCCCATGCACTGGCGTAGCCAGCGCAATATGCCCGGGGCGGTAATGCAAATTTGAAATCATTACTATTTTGCATTTCTTTTCAATTTATTGTCTTTCCAATCTATGAACACGACAAAATTTGCATTGCCACTACGGGTATATTGCACTGGCTACGCCAGTGGCCCCATGGCCATGATAATATGAAGGGATGACCACCCATCGCGGTACATTAAATATTCTATCTTGTATAAGCAAATACCAGTCTCTAAAAGACGCTTGAAATACTTTTATGAAATAATTTTGTCAATGATTTGAAGCAAATGGTAATACAGACTTCAACATCGTGTTTTTGCATTTGGTGTTTCATATATACATTTTACTTCATTAATATTGGAGCAATGTTGTTTTCGTTTGTCTTAACTATATGTTTGTGCATTCAATACAAGCAGTGTAGTAATATATAAATATAAAACAAATAATGGGAGTTTATAAAATAGACTTCCTACTAGCTAGTCGACTCGCACCGTAACGCATTATAACTTGTCTCGTATTGTAATTAGGCGTAAAAAGAGTGAGAACGCGTGGGCGAATGAAAAAAATGCGAGTACTTGTAGCAAGTCTATTTCTAAAGCTGTGTGATAAGATAACGTATCGTAGACCACCTTTTACAAAAACTTAAAAGTTCTGGTGCAGTGGACCGCATGCATGATTGGCTCAAAGATTATTGGCATCAACGATTCCAACGAGTTGTTGTAGATGGTGCAGTCTCCGAGTAAGCCCATGTTACTTTGGGTGTTCCACAAGGAAGTATTTTGGGTCCTTTATATACTATTATACATATATGGACGAAATGATAAAGTATAACAAATATATGAAAGAAATGCAAGTACTATAAACGCAAACATTCATCAAAAACTGACTAAAGCTTGGTTCAGACGATGAAATAAGCATAAGACAAGAACTGTTAAACTTGTTTGTCATTGACATTTTATGTATTGTTTCAAACTATCGGCGTTTCTTGGTTTAAAATCTTTTTTGTGGAACTCATTTCCATATTTTAGAACAAGACGTTCTTGTCAACACATTGTGACCAAAGCAATATAAATGTTTTCTTTTCTGGAAACACGACGCATATATAATAATTATTGCTAACCTTTCGACGTTCACTTGCTACATTGAGGCGGATTTCCATTCAGTTCAAAATGTCGCGCGATCGATTTTTTGCGATCTCTTTCTTTTGAAATGTATGCAGTCAACTATAGCTAATGAGATTTGTTCCGCTTGAAAGTTTGCATTTCATAAGGAAGCAAACGCAAAAAGTCGATCGCGCAACATTTTGCAGTGAATGGAAATCCGCCTTTAGTTCCTTGCGTGTCAGTTTGACCGTCAGGCCATGCAAGCGTATCAAAGAATGTATGTACGGTGTAGCAAGTGCTTAAAACATTGTGGGTCAGTGGGTAGCTAGAAAGCAACCTTTGTCAGTGGCGAAGCCAGCGTCGTGTGAGTGGTCATGCGAACGAGCGCCGAAGGCGCGAAAGATCCTAGGGAGGTCCGGGGGCATGCCCCCCGGAAAATTTTTGAAATATATACCCCAGAACCGCCATTTGCAGCAATCTGAGCATCAAATTTCAGAAAATAGCTTGATCTAATGACGGGAAAATATGTGGATATTTTGGCATATTTCAGACAACAATAATGATTAAGATCGACACAAAAATAGGAAATCTGTGGTCTGCAGTTCCGCTTATTATAGTCATACCGGCAATTGTGCATCTCTTTTCGATCAGAAAATATTACATGCATGTTCTGTATTATCATAGTCTGTATAGACTACCTAATTTTTAATTGATTACTTTGATATGCTATCCCCTTGTAGTATTTCAACGTGAAGTCTGAAGAGTTTTCACATTTCCAGAACTAGATACAATTTTATCCACATATACTAACGGAACATAATGACAAATAGCTGCTAATACAGTCAGTTTAATCTACAATATATGTATAATATGCAGGACTTGGAAAATATAACGCATGGGCCTTGATCAATTTCCTTAATTTAAAATCAATCGCCCAATTATTAGAATATTACATACAGAAATGAATTAAGCATTATCAGATGTTTGAATAGAAGTTTTACTGTCAGTTTTATAGCCGAATTCTGCATTCATATCGATTATTGGCTATTGCCAATATTGGATATTTTCGAACGCACGGGGAGTATGTACCAAAAGGGCGTAAATACAATTTAACAGTATATATTGAAATTTCTTTGTTTGTTTCACAAACAAGTATATATGAAATATGTTGCTAAATCACAATCGCTAAAATGTTTGTGTTGCGTGTTGAAATGTATAAGCTTTGCAGCGCTATTTATAGAACTACATTGTTTACTACATTGACCTCGACATTGACATTGTATTTCATATAGTATATAGCGTTCGATGCTTTATACGCCTATGCTCGGGTTGAAGGCTTAAATATTCAAGACAAAATACATGTAACAATAACTAAATACCAATAGCCAATAGCTTATTTAGCCTAAGCCTGACTGGCTAAGCCATTCTTTCTTTGAATACAACGACATTTGAAAACCTTCCCGATCGGGCATGTCGAAAGATCTGGCGTTTGTCTCTGCTTATAAACAATAATATTCTGCTCAGCAGAAAATGGTTTTTTCACCAATTCCCAAACAATATCGTTAGCTTCGAGTAAAGAAGAAGTCGACATGCTTGAATGACCTGAAGACGTGTTTATTCAGGCTGAAAGCTTCGAGCTAAGAGGCTGTATCAGGTTGTGTTGCCCGTTTAGTCATGCAAATCGAAAATTGCATGACCAAGGCGTCAAAAACAGCCGCATTGCGCGTGCGCGAAAGTCGTAAGCCAATCAGAAACCAACAAACCTAATATAAAATAATATACAGCTAGTCATGAAATTCTGAAAGTGCATGACCAAAACACACAGCGAGCAAACCACGCAGCAATCACACGCAATCGTTTTCCACGCGCTTACGCAACCGGTCATGCATGTGAAAATATGCAGGACCGCTCAGTTGCCAAGGGAACAAAGCCAAAATCAATAACATACGAGAATATTTAGCAAGAATATCGCCTAAAGACCATTGATTTGGGTAAACAAAATAATAAATAAAATACTTAGGCGTAGAAGTGCAAAGATAAAGTATAATTCTATTGTAAACAATTATACTGAACTGATTTTTAAACATTTTTGGGGAAATTTTTAGTCATGCACTGCATGACCTGCATGACCGCTGGCTTCGCCACTGAGTCTTTGTATGATTGTTGTATGGTGGTATATGATTATGATACTGTATGCTCATTTGCATGGTCACACGGTTTTGGGTACTTGGTTGGTAACATTTTATGAACAAGGAAAAATGAATCTATAACAGTTAATTGTTTTATTGCAGGCTGGCGTTCTGCATTGATTTGCACCTGGCACCAGCAGCTCGCCTGTTTCTTCGCCCAGAAATAGTGGAGCAACCTGTTCCCCTTGTCCTGACGGACCTAGCGCCAATCACTCTGTCTCTTCGCCGTTGCCTGGCCTTAGTGGAAAAACTATCAGTTCACCCATGTCACCACCAATGATTTCTTCGCCGGCTTCAGTTCCAGACAGCCCGCTATTAACATTTCTTTCGTCGCCAGTCCCTCGAAAGAGAGTGAAGCTCTCCAGTGGCAGTGAAGCAAAAGTCCAACTTCCTCTTATGCACACCCACATTTCTCGCCTTCCTCAGAGGGAACTTCAAAAATATTTTGTATTTCTACGAGAATAGAAAGTAAGGTCGATCGCCTAACAGAGAACAGCGAGCAGGATGGGGAAATTGTTGATCGTTTTGACGGCAATATAGTGACCATACACGATAAAGTCAACTTAGAGACATCGCTGAGTGTACAATCCTCTATGACCCCAACCTTGGATCATACCCAAGTGCGAATGATCCATGATAGTATCGTCCAGCTCAGAAATCAGTCTACATCCGCTACCAGTTTCGCTGTTAACTGGTCAGGCAGATGTTCGAACCGCACGAACTGGTCGGAAGAAATGTTTGCGGCGTTTGAGAGAGAGAGAGAGAGAGAGAGAGAGAGAGAGAGAGAGAGAGAGATGGTATATATATATATATATATATATATATATATATATATATATATATATATATATATATATATATATATATATATATATATATATATATATAGGTAT
>CACRXK020003348.1:7744-36798 GCA_902702795.2 Paramuricea clavata | reverse complement strand
TTCGCCACTATGAACTTCGCCATATATAGGTTGGGTCGTTTCTTAGAATAGCAATTAAGACGTGCTTCCGAACACATCCTGGCGTGCAAATTGTCGCATGACGAGTCTTTCAGATACAATAATTCTTCGAAACCATCACAAAAGTTCACGAAATATACAATATATATATAAGTGGATCCGCGAAATGGATAGCCTCGCAGTATATAGCTCGGAAGAGTGCTTTCCATTGGCTCGACTTTACAATTGCTTTTGTGTTCAGAACAATGACATTGTTTCGTTTTTTAGAAAACCCCATCCAATTGGAGACGACCTTCCGAGGCACTGCTAAGCTTCCCTCTGAAATGCCTGAACGTCTAAATTAAGAAATATATGGAATATATTACGTTCTAACAGTATTTAAAAACTCTTGCTTCACGTAGATGACCTTCGATCGTAGATGACCTTCGATCGAAACAGTTTGCTTAAAATGTAACCATGCAGACACGTGACTTAACCAATTCTATTGCGTGTTGTGTTTAAATTGAACTATAGTATATATGTATGTATAATTATATGTTTGTGTAACAGGTCGGTTGTATAATACTCTGAACTACTTTTCATAGACTAGTTTAAAATGGCGCTTTTATAGAGTGACCAAGTGACCAACATTTTTCAGTAATACATTAATGGAAAGTAACGCCTACCTATGGGATTTTCAATCGCTATCTTCCCTGTGAAGGTTTCCCGACAGTCATATAAACTCGCTATCGCTTTTTTTGGCGAAAAAACAGGCAAACATGAAAACGAATTAGTCGTCATGGGGCAAAACATAGAAATAATTGATGTAGAATGCGTACTTGATCACGAATAATGTCTCCACTTTTTGTCATGCACGCCCTTATAAATCCGCCATGTTGAATTTGACGAGGGAGTGAGAGCTACAATGTATAAACAAAGCTAAGACTAAGTTTCCTTGCCCAAATCTTTTGTCTTGCTGGTTAAATTTGCAGTTTGAGGATAGGTTTGAAATATCATGTTCTTTGAACACAAAAGCAAATGTAGGTGCTGCATCAATTGTGCATCTACTTGCAAAACCCGTGCTGCAAAACTCGTGCAGCCCTGTAAAAACAAAGTAATTTCGCGTGAACATAATTTGTTCTAAAACGTTTTTATGCTCTGAGCATCACAGTTTTGCTAATATCTCATAAAATTTCAAAATGATAGTTTATTATTCATCTGGGGCCGGTTGTTCAAAGCTGGGTTAGCTAGGTTAAGCTAAAATTAAAAGTAAACTTCCTGACAGCTTGTCTATAAATTTGGAAATATTTCTTCAGAGATCTTAGTGTCTGGATCGATAGGAATTTACTTCTCTGAAGTTTTGAAATAAACAGACGTGTAGAAATACACGAACTAAAACAGCAGGTTAAACTTTAACCCAGGGTTAGCGCTAAACCTCCTTTGAACAACCAGCCCCGGGTTTCGTAAATAAAGTGTTCTCATATTTTTGAAACAAAAAGTATTTAGTTGTCGATGAATATAAATGCCCAAAATATAAAGCGTCGAAAACTGTCGTTTCAAAAAAATGTTGCTTCAAGCAACGTATAGAGAAAGTAATAAGTTTAAAAAGATTGCCTGGAAAAATGTACTTTTTTGAAAAGTACTTAACTTCCTTTTTGAACAGCTTTTGTTGGTAGGGATGCAACTACCTGAAAATTAAATATAAGGAGAAATTCTACGTTTTGAGCGAAGGCCCTTCGTCAGTCTTTAGTCCTTGAATTTCTTGATACATGGCCTTGAAAGTCCTTGAAAAATCCTTGAATTTAACTCTTTCTGACCTGCGCGAACCCGGATATAAAAGCGAATGAGAGTTTTATGTTTTACCACTAATTTGTTGTATGTGTCGTTCAAGCTTGCATGCAACCAAGAATATTAACAATTGTGTCAAATAAACTACTTAAGTGCATGCTTACAGGACAGTTTTATTAAGAATAGTGATTATTCTTACAAGACAGCGCTGTAAAATAATTTCATATGTATAGCCCTCTACGTCCTTTTTCAACGTAATATACCTTCGCATCTGTTAGATTTGAAGAACTTTTAATTTATATTTAGTTGTTAAAAAATTTTTCGTTCGGATTTCACTCGGCTTGAATACGTTTCACTCGGCTTGAAAAAGTTGTCTTGCCCTTAATTAAGTCGAACTTTAATGTTGATTTTTTCCCGATTAATTACTTGGAAATATCTATGAACGCTTTAATAAAGTACCGGGCTCGCGAAATTTTGAAAAATCAGGTAGCCCATGCAAGTGCAGTCCACACGAAAAGTTTGGTTGCCTATATATAAGACCATTTAATCACCCCAATAAAGTAACTGCATATTGTATACTTTACTATCAATAATAGGCGGGGCAAGTTTTAAACAAAAGCCATATATCTGCATGTTCGTCCATCCAAACCATTTTATACAATCAATCCTGGTTCAATTTCACTTCATTTGACAACTCATCTTTTGCCGCGGCTTTAACACGTTGACGAAATAGCAGAACTTTTAAAACTATGTTACTTATTAATCCTGGTCTTCGCTTAATGCCTGGTTGCCCGGTGAAACACAAATGAAGAGATTTGTGCCCATAGATATCTTATATACACTATATACACTAGATAGCGCATCTCTTTCAGCGGTTACCCCCATTTGAATAGATGGCTGCCATGTTGGCAGTTCCCACTCGCTAATAAACGCTTAAAAAACAACAAGAACTTTCGTCATTTGAATAGTTTAAAAATGTATTTGGAATAGGTTTAACTTAATGTTTAAGTTCCCTGTTTAAGAAATAGAAAACATACGAATCTTCTCATTTCATGGGAATATCCTGAGTCTGCAATCACGGCTTCAATTTTTGAATTGCAGATAATTAGATGCACTATCTATAGTGTATGTAAGATATCTATGTTTGTGCCTGACAAAAATTTTAACTCCCGCGGCACGTCGCGTGCAGGTGATTTTGCGAGCCCTGATAAAGCAGAACAACATTAAAGGTGACAAGTATTAAAGTCGCACAATGCAGCATAATGCAAACAATACCGCTTTACACTTATTATAATTAAGTGGACGAAGTTTTTTGACATCCCAATTAGCGAGCTAGTTGATAGTCCGTGTAATATGTTCATAATTATAGAAAGTAGAAGAGCACACAGGTGTAAAAGTATGAAAGTTTGCATTTGAGGATTTTTAGAAGAAAACATGGCCGCAGTTAATTCGACACAACATCCATCTTTCGCTATTACCTGTGTTGCAGTCAGAATATATTTCACGTCAAATATGAAAGTCATTACTGTGCAGACTGTTATTTTAATTTGTAATATCTTCATATCTTTTTTTGGAACATTGGCCAACAGTCTCGTAATAATGGCGTATTATCGTAACCCTCGTCTTCGAACAATTGAGAACACGATCTTCTTACTCCTTGCCATCACAGACATTAGCGTAACCGCTTGGGTACAACCGGTATATGTGACAGCTGGATTTAGGGTTTTGCTGGGAAAACGCGATTGCCTGGTTTGGAATATCGCTATTTTGTCAACATCATTGTTTCTTGGGCTATCACTGTTAACAATTACTATCCTCAGTTTACAGAGTTATATCACGCTAGCGTATCCCTATCGTTTTCAAATGATAATAACTAAGCGTCGTTTAAAAATAATAATAATCCTCTCTTGGCTTCTTATCTCGATTTTAACACTTGTGGCAGCAACGTTTAAATTCGTACCAGTCACCAAATATGTATATATCGGTGTTGTTATCGCAACTTTTTGTGCCGTGATTGTTACCTGGAGTTGGACATATAAACTCGTGTCTCGACATCGAAGGGTCATTGAAACCACGCAGACTCCGTCATCAAACGAATTTGTGAAAGGAAAGAAGATTCTCAGATCAACAATCACCGCTTTTGTAGTAACTTCAAGTCTTTTGGGATGCCATTTGCTTGGCTTGTTGCTATGTCTTCATGGATTGATTAATCATTGGCATATTGATCCCAATTTCTGTATGATTCTGTTCGATATTTCACTCACATTAATGTATTCAAACTCGCTACTGAATCCTTGTCTTCTGTTTTGGCGGAATAGCAGTTTTAGAATGGAGGCCAAGAGAATCTTCGAGAGACAAACTTCGCCACTATGAACTTCGCCATATATAGGTTGGGTCGTTTCTTAGAATAGCAAGGACGTGCGCACTTCCGAACACATCCTGGATTCTACGTTTCCTTTTTGAAACCAGCTGCACGCGAATATCTGGAGATGCTATATTTCTAGAAAGCATGCAAATTGTGGTATCACGAGTCTTTCAGATACAGTAGTTCTTCCAAAGCATCACAAAAGCTAGCGAAATACAATATATGCATAGTGGATCCGAAATGCCTGAACTTCTAAATTAAGAAATATAAAACTTTTCATAGCAGCAGACGAATACAGTAAAAAGAAAAAGAGTATATGGAGTATATTACGAAGACTAACAACTATATAATAAATTTAACTCTCTAACAGTCTTTAAAAACTCTTACTTCATGACTATTACCATTCAGCTTTAAAAATGAACCATGACGTATAGATGACCTTCGATCATGAAAAACAGTTTGCTTAAAATGTGACCAGGCTTGTGACTTGACCAATCCTATTGCATGCTGTTTTTGAATTGAACTAGTATATATCTATGTATCTGTTTGTGTAACAGGGCCAGTTGTATAGAACTCTGAACTACTTTGTAACAATTCACTTCGTAGTTAAATAGTGGTTAAATAAAGTTAAAAATATAATTAGCGTAAAATGCAGTTAAGGTGGCTCCCTACAGTTTTACGTCTGTGTCGCGGAAATTTTGTTCAGACGTGAGATTTGTAGTCCACATGCGAGATTAGTAGTGCTACACGCAACACGCGTGATCGACGTTTCACGCGTGGAGGGTTTTTTTAAAATGCGTCGTCATATACACGCGCGAGCCTTCGTGGGATTGTCGGCTGGTCGCGCGAGCAAATTGAAATCCTGATTTTTTTGACGTCACATAGATAAAAATAAATGTAATTTTCTCGTGTTTCTTTCGGTAAAATTTTTTAAAACTTCACAAACTTCCCTGTAATCTTGAAGTGCGTAAAATGTGTAAGTTTTAAGAAAATCGTACGAGTCGAATTTTTTTTATTCCCAAAACGGGGCTTTTTGAGGATTAAAAAAAAATTCTCGTACGATTTTTTTTAAATGCTATCATTTGAAGGAGTTATAGATAAGATTAGGCTATTAGTAAAACACGGAGCACGGAGCACGGAGTACGGAGCACACGGAGCACACGGAGCACGGAGCACTGAGCACACGAACTACGGAGCAGTAGAAAAACGAAAATCCTTTATAATAAAATACACTGTTTACTACAAATTTTTATTACAAATTTTTGTTCTTATTAATAAAGTTTTTTCGCGTTTTACACGTTGAGGAAGTAGAAAAATGGGGCTTTTACTGCACATATGATGCAAAACTGCCAAAAGCTATAGTATTTAAAATAGGATTGTGCCTGTGAAACTCGTCACATATCTATCAAGCTTATGAGTTATGTAGTTATATCAGTATATTCCGATGGCCAACGCATTAAGAAACACTTAGAGAACAGCCGATATATTTCGTTACCCCTGCCAAAAAATAGCTAAGTACTCATCTTTCAATGTAGCGGATCGACTGAACATTATAAAAGCTTGTCATGGAGAGAAGTGAATTTTCGGTTTATCCTTCGTCCCAGTGACCAGTGTGCTGTACGGCCTACGCCGGTTTAAACCGTTATACATAATTACTGCTTTCATTCTTTCAATCCGTTTTGAATATTCGGAATCATTCACTATTATATTATAAAACTGTATAAGATAGCTGTAGAACTATAAATGCTGTAGAATAAAATAAATAAAGAAAACTTCGTTTTATCGCGGTATTTGCCGATAAATCGGTAACCGCTACAGAAAAACAGAACAAATTACAGTAAATCACAACAAACCGCGGAAGTGGGACAATTTTTGTATTTTTACTGTAAGACATGCAGAACATGTACGAAATCCATACAGAAGTGTGTGTGTGTATTCTATACTTTTGAAACAACTAAATCAGACTTCGGAAAATTTGACAGTATTAAAGCTACTTTTGAGAATTTAGATTTTAGGTCTTTGTTTTACATGTACCCAGTAAATATTTTTGAGTTTTGAACTCTGATTCTCACAAGCTTACAATTTGTTTACAATTTACTCTGGCTCTGCACGGCAGAGTTGATCGGAATTGTAACAAATACGCGTACACTTAAATGGCTTCCTGAATTTAGTCAATCAGATGTGTAAAAATTACTCGTTTCAATATTATGTTTATGCTCGAAACTGCTCATGTTTACAATAGCAATTCTAACAATCTTGCCCTCCTTTTCGCCTTTGAGGCGTTGGTGTTGATTTATACACAAAATTCAAAACTCAAAAATATTTACTGGTCTGGGTACATGTAAAACGAAGACCTAAAATCTAAATTCCCAAAAGCAGCTTTAATACGGTCAAATTTTCCGAAGTCTGATTTAGTTGTTTCAAAAGTATAGAATACACACACACTTCTGTATGGATTTCGTACATGTTCTACATGTCTTACAGTAAAAATACAAAAATTGTCCCACTTCCGCTGTTTGTTGTGATTTTAATACTGTAATTTGTTCTGTTTTTCTGTAGCGATTACCGATTTATCGGCAAATACCGCGATTTGAAAACTTACTTTTCTTTATTTATTTCATTCTACAGCATTTATAGTTCTACAGCTATCTTATACAGTTTTATAATATTGTGAATGATTCCGAATATTCAAAACGAATTGAAAGAATGAAAGCAGTAATGATGTACTGTATAACGGTTTAAACTTAGCCGGCCGTACAGCTCACTGCCACCGGTCACTGAGCCGAAGGATAAACCGAAAATTCACTTTTCTCATCACAAGATTTAATGTTCAGTCGATCCGCTACATTGAAAGATGAGTATACTTGGCTATTTTTTGGCAGGGGTAACGAAATATATCGGCTGTTCTCTACAGTAAGTGTTTCTTTATGTGTTGCCCATCGGAATATAATATAACTTCATAAGCTTGATAGATGTAAGATAACGAGTTTCACAATCCCATTTTAAATACTATGGCTTTTGGCAGCCTGGTTTTGCATCATATGTGTTTTTCAGTAAAAGCCCCATTTCCTACTTCCCCAACGTGTAATACGCGAAAAAACTTTGTTAATAATAACAAAAAATTGTAATAGTAAACAGTGTATTTTATTATAAAGGATTTTCGTTTTTCTACTGCTTCGTACTTCGTGTGCTCCGTGCTCCGTGTGCTCCGTGCTCCGTGTGCTCCGTGCTCCGTGTGCTCCGTGCTCCGTGCTCCGTGTTTTACTAATAGCCATAAGATTACTGTGTGCAAAAAATTAAAAAGTTTTACCGAAGAATTTTCAAAAAATTGTGAAAGAATCTGCAAATTGGCCCTTTTTAAAATCGCTTTGTTACCATGGCAACGGGGATTTTTAACGACATTTTTTATTTTTCGCAATTCGCGATATTGTAGCAGTTATGTGGCCAAGTTTCGTGATCATACTTTGCCAGATGAAAATAATGGTTTTTTGAATACAGTTGTGTGCTGTACAATCAAAACTGTAGGGAGCCACCTTAAAACGTATAGTTAAAGTTAACTATGCTCTGGGGTATCGTTAACTGCCAGAGACGTATAGTTTATGGCGCTTTTAAGAGTGACCAATCTTTTTCAGTAATACATGAATGAGAAGCAACGCTTACCATAGCAGCCCAAAAATGCATGGTATTTGTCTCTTATATGTAGTCTCATAGCTTGGTAAAGTTTTGAAAGCTCGCGCGTGAAAATCTTTCTATGCACGCCCGAGCTTTCAAAACCTTCCCAGTTACAGAATTTTGCACTGCTGTTTGAGATTAACTGCACTGAAATCAACCAATCACACTGACAGTGAGTAATTTTTATGTATATTATTAATCTTATTATTACATCTTTATATTAATATCATATTATATGACAAGCATCACTTCCGGTGAAATGGCAGACTGTGGTTGGCTGAGAAGCACTTTCAGCCATTAAACCCCGTAATGGACCGCTGTATTGGACCGCTAGTCCATTACGTAAAAACAAACGCATGTATTTTAAAACCTGAAAACAGCAAAACTAATTGAAAATTTGAAAATTATAATTTAATTTGTTATTAATAAGATATCTGCGAATGGTTTTTAGTGGAAAAGAAGGAATACATTGGTATTTTTTGTTTTCTTTCGACCAAATGTGTACCACGTTACTAATATGAATTTCAAATCATGCATTTCTTTTAAAAATGGTAGAAGCGTAAGAGAACGTCTAAACTATTAACATGCATTTCTTTGTTTGTTTTATGTATAAATGCCTATAAATGCCATATAATAAACTTTTTATTAACCTCGCCTACTCGGTATGTACAGAGAAATATCGGACCTCGGTCTTTCTGTACAAACCTCGCCCTACGGACTCGGTCTGTACAAAAAGGATTCCGGTCCGACATTTCTCTGTACAAACCTCGCATTCGTTTTATGACAAGTTAATATTAACTACATCTTCGGAGTGTGCTTCATCTTATATTTTCCAAAATTGCCTGCGGTTCCGAAAGTTTTATTTTATGTTAAAACACGTTTTGATGATTATTCCTAATCATAAGAGATTTGGGCAATGGTTAATAGATCGAACGTTATTTGTAAAATTCATGAATAATTAATAAGGCTACAAACAAATCACGACGCGGTATTTAGGTCACCTGTCACGTGCGCATATACCTGTGACGTTTTAAGGCGAGTTACTATTTTTAGACTTTTGTAATTTTGTATTGTTTTGTATTTTAAACTTAACCTTAATCCTAATGGCTAACCCTAATCTTAATCCTAACCCTTTCCCTAATCCAAACCCTAATCCTGACCCTAATCCTAACTCTTTCCCTAATCCAAATCCTAACCCTAATCCTAACCTTTTCCCTAATCCAGACCCTAATCCTGACCTTAATCCTAACCCTTTTCCTAATCCAAACCCTAATCCTAACCCTAAAAGTCTCAAATAGTAACCGTTCCTAAATCGTGACTCATATGCTAATAAAGTGCAAACAAATAAATTGATCGCAACTGATCTCTATCGCAACTTATATTTATGGGCATTTAACAATGTAAATGCCCATAAAGATCAGAATTGTTAAAGAACTTAGAATTGTTTTCTACTTTTTTTTAGGAATTTCCTTTCTTTACCTTAACGAAGTTTCCATCTCGATTTCTGCGAAGTATTGGAGGGGTAGTTAGCGCTCGATCTGTGAAGCTTCTTGACAGAATTAATAATCCAGGTATATATTTAACAATTATTGGATGAGCTTGAGAAAGGTTACGAAATTTGGTTACGAAATGTTGTAAAATACAGAAAATATAGCCGTGCGAAGTTTGCACATTTCAGTATGTTTGTATTACGTGCGGAAATTGTTACCATGGTAAAATGGTAACAATTTCTGCCGAAAATGGTGACAATTTCTGCACGTAATACAAATATACTGAAAGTATGCAAACTTCGCAAGGCTATATTTTCTGAATTTTACAACATTTCGCAACCAAATTTTGAAATTTCACTAATTTTATTATGTTCTTATTAGCTGTGGTGTTTGATTCCCTTCTCTTTGCTTAGATTAAAATTTAGTCTAACATGCAAGTTGTCCAATACTTCTACGGATATCTGTTTCCGCAGAAAAATAGCGTTGGCATGCACCAGCAAATACTCAGAATTATTCGCAGGCTTTTAGCCATTGAGAAAATGAAAACATATTGTAATGAATAATATTTAACAGCAGTCCTCGCAATTTTCGGCGGCAAATGGCAATTGCTGCCGATAATGCTGCCGAAGATTAAATTATCGGCGACAATTTTTTGCTGTCGACGAATTTTTGTGTCACTGATGATGCTTCACTGCCTTCTCAATTCGATTAATTCTTCCAAGTATGAACATATGATTAGAAAATAATTCGAGAAAGTGAGCTATTCTTTTGTGAACACTTTTATTTTTGCGGCTTATTTTAAAATACATCGAAAGTTCTGAAATACTTCATGTAACTTCAAGTTCAAACATACGTACAATTTTAGAACAACGTCCGTACGCCGTAGTGTAACAAAGTTAAAACTAAAATATTGATAGCTGGTCTCAATGTTATTGTGTGTGAAACAAGGTTTCCTTGAATATCAAACACTTTTAATTAGTAGAGTCAAGAGAATACTAAATATAAAATAATTCTGTTTTCTGTCAAAGTGTCAATTTATAGTGACAAAAAATTGCCCCCGAACCGAACTTCGAAATATCGGCGGCAATTTTTTGACGCCGAAGATTTATCAAAATTGCGAGGACTGTAACAGTTATAATAATAATGATTGTGGTGTTCTTTATATACTCAGGAGATATTATATCTTAAGATGATGAGCATTGGACTAGCAAGCCAAAGGTCGCGGGTTCGATTCCCACGGCAGTCAAGCAAAATGTTTTGTTTGCCCGGCGTGGTCCAACTCAAAGAGCATAATCTTAAGTTATTCTCCGATTTGAGTTTGCGGGGTATCGATTTTTCATCTTCATATTTGGCAGTAACGGGCCCCATAATTGAAATCTTAATTAATTCATGCTCAAATTAGTGTACATATGTAACGAAAATTTCTGGTTGTTTGGATATTTAGGATCCGAGTTATACGTTTTGAAACGTAACGTAACATAACGGCGTTTTGAAATTTAGTTTCCGTATACATTTGACTGGATTTGCCGCTTTCGGTGAAACATTTTCTGCATAGGAAGAACTAAATTTTTAAAGCGCCATAACTCGCGCCCTGAATTTCCAAACAACGTGAAAATTACTTCAATTCTGAGGTCTGTTTTGGCAAAGATCTGTAGATAGTGAGATGGAATATTGATGATGTCAACTCGGATCGGAGATTATGATAATATGAATTTGGTCTGCCTTTTCGTTGACTCCGCATTCATCCTGCCCCCATGTGAACGTGGCGAGAGTCTACCACAACATGTCTATGTTACATGATTGTGGACGTTTTTAGAATAGGATTATATGTTGTCTTTCAGATGAGCCTGAAACAAGAGATTCGTGGTGGAGAGAAATTCGAACTGAGATTAGGTCACATGCTAAAGCGCTTGGCTGCCACGCTGTTGTTGGATATTCAGAGTCAACTACAATTTGGTAAGATATTACCACTGAAATACATATTTCATTATTGTACAAACCTATGTCCGGCAAAATCAGGTCAGTTCACAGACGAAGTAAGATTAGCAAAGGGCTTTGATTGCCGTTCGGTTTTAGCCTATCAATATCTGTATTTATTTTATAGCTATTTGCAATGTTTTTGTATTTAAAAGTGATCTCCCTATAGCTTTTTCGCTTCATAACCGAACTTTATTAATTTGTTTATGATATGTTTATATAAAATTTTGAGTTTATATTTACGGTGTGAAATGATATTTTTCCATAGAAATTTAATTTGACGATATTTGTTCTAGTGAAGAATTAATTGTATTGTCTGCTATTGGAACTGCAGCTTGTGTGGATTTTGAAGTCGATATCAGGACAAATGGTGAGTTATATTAAAGCTGACGTTGCAATACAACAAAACATTTTGTGGGGGCATTTTTTTGGGACACCCTGTATATACAGGACGCGTGAATCTGGGTTTCACCGTTGTAAACAGAGCGAGGATGACGTCTAAAACTCCAATGCGTCCATCGTCACGTTGCTGTCCCACAACAGAGTGTCGCTATTGACAACAGAAAATCACAGATTATCACATCTTGTATCCAACGCCTGCATTTCAACCTATATGACTACTGCTACTTTATTTATTTATTTATTTATTTATTTATTTATTTAGCTTCGCCTTGACAAAAAGGTACACAATACAAGTACAACAATTCATATACATGAGACATAAAAAGAGGCGGGGACACCACAACAGTTTACACCAATTACTGTGGGTCCTTTAGTTAGAATTAGAGACAAAATACAGACGACAAAAAAAATCAACTAATTAGTCTAGTAGCAACAGGGATCGGCATCGATTAGATAACGCGATGTGTTGCACTTCAGGCAAACAGTTTTCCATGTTCGAGCATCATCCACGTCGTAACAAGATACAAGGGCATTATGGTAGTATTCTAATAGTGACTTTTTAAATAACGTTAGAGATAAATGATCTAGTCTTAAGTGTTCGGGTAAGGAGCTCCCGGTTCTAGTTGCTCTAATAAAAAATGACCGTTGATAGGTGGCTGTCTTACATCTACGAGGACGGTACGAGATGACACTGTTATTTGAAGATGATCGAGTATAGGCCTTGAGGGAATAGATCGTTTTGGCAAGATTTCCTTCGGAACAGTTATAATACCATTTATGGCCTTAAAAAAGAACAAATAAATTAAACTTTAAATTAAGTGCTACAATACAACCCTGTGTTATCGTCGACCCTTATTAATTTCATACGAGGGATGTCGCTTTGCCGCCCTATATTCTTAAGGTCCCTTGTTGTTGATAGAGGGGGATCTTATTGTTCATTTTATATCATTGCAGCCAGGCATTCAAAAATTGTTGGAGATAATATTTCTCAAACAGAATCGGATTCAAATCCTTCTCAATCTGCTACAGCACCAATACATCTAAGGTATGTTTATAAATAATGCCAGCAAGGCTCATAACTATATATAACTATATAAATTAAAATTAAATTATATATTCTGTTCTTCAATATCTATAAGAATGGTATTTTAATCACGAGGCGATTGATGAACATTTCATCAGTAATCACCGTATATAGATCTAAACATTTTGAAAGAAATCTTTCATTTTCGAGAGGAGATAAAGTTGAACCCCTATTAAGCGGACACCTTTAGGACCTCACAAATGTGTCCGCTTTAACGGAGGTGTTTGCTTAAACAATGGACTTCTCTCATAATGACGTCAAACGCGGATAAACACTTTTCGCTTTTCCCGTGATGACGGTGGACACGGAACAATCTTTACCAACAATCGGCGAGTATACATGCAAATCGTTGCCTAGCCAATCAAATTTCATGTAATATCATTTGTATTACGAGTTGTCTCTAAAAATTGTTCCCTGTAACATCGCATAAAGTCATCAGAAAGGTCTATTTTATATTCCAGCCCTTGTGTTAACGGGGCCTTATACTGACCTTAAATATTCTCAACTCATAATTCACAATCTTGATATTATTAGTATTACATCAACTGATGATGCTACTGCGCAGACTCCTAATCCTTGTTCTATATGTCATATCCCTTATATGGATAATGATGTTCCAATACCAGTTCATCTTACGAAATGTCTGGTTTGCAAGTAAGTATCAAATAGTACATGTGCAAGTAAGTGTCAAATGGCCGGAGTTTGTGGTGCGGGAAGGTGTGCAGCCCCACGTTCCCGGAAATTTTTTTGTACATCTTGAGAAAGGTGTATGCACGTAAAACGTTAAATCCGTTTAAATGTTACTTATGAAATGACCAAATAAATAAAGGAACAGAATTTAGTCTTCGGCAAGTTTTAGTATGCATTTGTTAACTTATTTGTAAAGTATTTAAAAAATAGAAGGATTCAAAGTTTTACGTGCGTGTACGTGCGTACGAAAAACGCAACAGTGGAAATCAGCCTTAAGGAGGGGCGGGAATGGATGAGTCATGCATGTTACGTAGTTGACTATACTTGCAGGGGGTGCGTTCGAAATCCTAACATCCCATAGAGGATAGAGTCCTGCCAGTTCCACTTCCCCTAAACTTTTCGAGCTTTTACACCAAAATCACGCCCAGCTTTTACACCGAAATCCAACCTTGAAAATATGGGACTAAAAAACTAATTTCGGTTTGCTCATCGTAAATTTTATTAATTCATTCCCGGCGAAACTTAGCAGTCTTGGCATGTACAGATAATTTCTTTATGTAAATTCCCCTAAATTTATTTTTGTTGCATTTTATAAGTATGACAATTCCCCCCGCGCTTCCCATTCAATGTTATTTCTGTCACAGTATCGTTGTGTCAGATTTGCAGCTATTATTAGTTACTTTAAACGACATTGATTGGGTCGGAGATATGTAAGAGGAGAAAAACATCCGTCGTTCTACGGTTTTTGGCCAACGCCCTGCCAACTGAACTATACGAGGTCAAGTCTGTTCGAGTAGAAATCTTATAGAACTGACAAAAACTTGTCATGTTTACGATTTTTAGGCAAGGTAAAGTTCCAGATATGTTATTTTCAACAACTGAATTGCCACCTGACATCAGTATAAATGGAAAAGGATGTCTTTTGCAAGGAAGGTATGTATAATGTACCCTTATAAGTCTTATCTTGGAAATGTCATAACAGACTCTACAGCAGTAGAACATTTAATATACATATCTATATTCATCTATCGTCTTCGTTGGTAAATATTTAAAGCGCATGCCACTGTAGCTCTAATATGCTTTTAGTATGTGTTATTATTGTTATTTTTATTATCTTGTGTATCATCGTTGGGAAAATCCTCATCTTTATCAAAATGTTCACTGTATATATGAGTCATTCGTTTTGTCATGCTGCTAAAATCCATCTAATAGCATCATATCTACATGGCAACTTCGACAAAGAAACAGGTGATCAAGATGTGTACATAGATATATTAAATTAGTTTCTTAGAATGATCCATATATATTCCACATACCAAATCATATTTGTATTAAGATAAGGTAAGTTATTATACATTCAGACTTGATTGGTCAACAATCTCTCAATACCAGGAAGTTGCCACGTTATTTCCGCTGTTGACGTGACCAGCCTGTCGACGAAAGACGAAGTTGTTGGTTTTTTAAAATTTGAAATAAAACTGGATGTCATTGCTCAGACTCATCCCATATTTTTTTATTTACGGATTAACTAGAAAATATAGTACAATCTAGGCAGGAAAATGATCAGACTACTATCGCGTTTTCGTTTCTTTTTAAGGGTTTGTCGAAGTAGACGAAAAGAGAAAGGAGAAGCGAATGCAGAATTGACCAGCAATGTATGTTTGACTCAGTTTGAGAAATGAAAAAATGAATAAGTGCATGAACACGTTGACCTGTCACTAAAATATGCCTGCAATGGCGATAATTCATGTGAAAAGAGTCAGTCAACGCTCTGCAGAAGTTCGTGGGTTTTCTCTGGGTATTCCCGTTTCTTCCCACAGCCACAGGAAATGTTTACAGGCTCGTTTGCGATAAATCTCAAACTAACCGTTCTATCGTGGTGCTTAACAAAGGGTGCATTGTTCTTGCAGCAGATCGTATGTAGAAATACTGCAATAAATAAATGTATGGTAAGTTTACGTGATAGAAAATTGTACTAGTATTTATTATCTCCTATTTAGATCCTCCCATTTATAGAGTATGAACTTCACCGTCAACTCACCAATAAACTGAAGGTTTGCTTTAAATTCATCGGTAACTTTCTATAATAGAAAGCATGGTTTATACTGTACCTTATTATGAATTATGTCGTGCCTTGCCAACTAAACTTACTTACTTTCTATTATCTTTTTAGCTGAAGGGAATGAATGCTCTGTTCGGTCTTCAAATTCAAGTATCAGTTGGTGAAGCTATGATAATTGCTCTTGGGGTATATACCGGGTGGCGAAAAAAATTGTTCCCCCTCCTTGACTCGTTGTAATTAAAAAAACTGAAAATATATCTTATACATATCAATATATAATTAAATTTTGATGTATGCCTTGCACATTTATATAAAATATTAGCCGAGATATAGGCGTTTACACTCGAGGTAGCGTTTTTGGAAGAAGCGAAAAATGGTGTAAGTGGTCTACTAATTTGCACAATGGCCATTTTTCTCTTCTTCCAAAAATGCTACCTTGAGTGTAAACGCCTATATCTCGGCCAATATTCTATAGAAATGTTTCAGGCATACATCAAAATTTAAGTTAGACGTTACTGCGTTTAATAAACTTTATTTGAATAAGATGGCTTCTTTAGTTTTTTTAATTAGCCTTTTCCCAAAAGAGATCACAGTGCATTCTGGGATCGTTTGGAGAGACAAAATATATGGTGACAGGCATCAAATTTGTGAAAGGGTAGAAGTATCTACTATCGGATATCAACTTTTTAGACGACCGAAAATGAAATATCTCCTTTTTACATTAAACTTTTAATTTAAATGTTTGCTGCCATATTTCTTGTCCTGCCAACATGGGATTCGGGCGACTAGACCCAGGACTTTGGGAAATGGATAATTACAATAAGTCAAAGAGGGGGACATATTTTGCGCCACCCGGTACAATAGATTTATTAGAAGGAACAAAATACATTGGACTTCGTACCATAGCGTAGAATTACCAATGTTGAGCGGTTAGCATTTTTCTCCAACATGGGAGGGTGGTGAGAACAAGGGAGGCACATGTCATATTTTTGTTGCATGCCATATATGGCATGCAACTTTCATATAGCTCTAAATTTCGTGTCGCGGTGCATGGGCGGCGGTGAGCGGTGATGAGCGTACCAGTCACGTGGCAGATTCGTTAAAAGACGACTAATACCGAGTTTTTCCGACGAGCATTTTTGTGCCGGGTTTTCGTCGAGGAAACGCAAAGAAAGATTATTTGCCGAAAATTCACATAATTGAGCGCCTTAGAAAAATAAATCGAGGTAGGTAAAGCTTTACTATTTTTAACTTACCTTATATTCTGTTATTTGTTGTGATTTTGGAGCCGTTGTGCTCGCACTGATTATTTATCAATTATCAGGCGTTTATATTTATATATCGTGAAAGCCTCAAAGCCCACGCTATCAAAACACTCGATTTTTATATACTCAAACTGAAATGGAGCCATTGTGCTCGCACTGATTATATTCTGTGCGAAGCTTCAAAACTACAGCACATTTTGTATAATTTTAAATATATTAAATATCAAACAAAATTTGAATTATAAATAGTATTGAAATTTAAAACAACGAAATAGCAACCATTGTGAAGTACGCATAAGGTTCAACATGACATTCAGCATGACATTCGATATAGTGTAAATTAACTCATTTCAAACATACAGGTCATATTAGCTGACTAGTACCTTTATGCTTTTTCTACTTCGACAATTTCAATCATAGTTTAATCAATAACCATTTTCAATCTATTATAGTAATTCACCGTTTCCACGATTTTTTATACCTTTAAAAAGTTACAATAAAGCTAAATCTATAGGAAATAACGTTATTTAGTTATAAATTTGTTAAGTAAATCTAGCAGTCAATCGCTTTCGATAAAACCTTGACCGACCTTGACCTTGTTATTACCGTCGCTTGCAACTAACGATGAACGGTCGCTCTTAAAAACATTGCCTATCGTGTGAGAATCTTAAAGGTGATCTACAGTCCGTATGTAAACAATTAAAGCCTTTGTTTACATTTTTGTGTCCAAAATATTGAGCTTTATTCGACAACTATTTATATTTTCAAGCTTCTAGAGTATAATAAATGATCAAGAAACAACAATCAGGCTTTTCAAGAACTCAAAACATAGTTAAACTGTTTGTATCATAAAAAGTGGGCTCATTTGTGCACATGCGCAGATCGGACTGTAGATCACCTTTAAGTTTCTTATTTTGACATAAAAGCTATTTTTCAATAAATAACATAACATAACAGCTATTTTTCAATATTATTACAGTCAATTTCAGCTGACTTTTCATCGTAAGATTCCGAACTTCGCAAATTCGTTGCGAAGTTCAAAAATTCATAATGAAATTCACAAACAGGTTTGTAAACAAAGCCTCTGATGAAAAGTCAGCTGAAATTGACTGTAAACTTGTTGATTCAATATTTTAAAGGTGATCTACAGTCCGATCTGCGCATGTGCACAAATGAGCCCACTTTTTACGATACAAACAGTTTAACTATGTTTTGAGTTCTTGAAAAGCCTGATTGTTGTTTCTTGATCATTTATTATATTCTAGAAGCTTGAAAATATAAATAGTTGTCGAATAAAGCTCAATATTTTGGACACAAAAATGTAAACAAAGGCTTTGTTTACATACGGACTGTAGATCACCTTTAAGATTCACGCCAGTTGTACCAAAGGTTATAAGCGCTATATCTCATCATAAGTTTCAGAAGGCATGCAACATGTACGCACTGCGTACCTATTTTTATATATGTATTAGCAAATATTGCTAGATATTGGCACGGTAATTTAGACACATTGTGAGTGCACTGTTTTAGCTCTTGTAATTTTCTGTCTTTTAGACTGCCACGGCTGTTTATCTCTCTTGTTTACCTCCAGCGCCACTACTTCGTGTTGTTGGCAAGGTAAGTTTTTCCTATTGTACACTAAAATACCTTTTCATATGATTCACTATATCATGGAGGGTCTCTCAGGGGTAATTTCAAGAGAACATGGCATATTTTGATTTTGGAGCAAGGGAACAAAGCCAAAAATAGGTACGCTACGCGTACATGTATCTGCGCCGATCAACGTACTGAGCACCTCGTGCAACCAACCCAACATACATAGTAATTCGGTATTTCTGTATAATTCCATTCAGCTCAGAAAGTGAGTTATATTTAACAAGTAGATCAGATTTTGCCGTTGTCTGTTCAGTTATAAATACACAGTATGACGTCATAATGTGGGAATAACGTAAAAAGTGGCGGCTCGTGCGCCAAGGCGAGTTGGTCACCTTTTTGTTCTTCCCACAGTATGATGTCATACTGTGTATCAATAACTGAGCAGACAACGGCAAAATCTGATCTATTTGTTTTATATAATAAAAAGAACACCCCTGAATTAAACAAGTAAATTACACAAATAAATTTGAAAAATTCGAATTTTACAAATATCACGCGATCGATCTATCGAATATCACGATGATCAATAAAAATAAGGGAATACTATTGGATAAGGTTTTGTGTGACATAATTCCGTGCGTCTGTCCTCTAATAGATCATGGCTCTCGACCAATGAAAGCGCTTGAATTATTAACGTTATTACATAATAAAAATTAGAAGACTGTTCTTATCTATTTTAACATTTTTGGCATGTTTTTATGTATTTGAATATAACGGATGTAAATTTTTTTATTATACGTTCAAAATCGGAGTTTAAAGTGTAGTCTAATGTATTGTGAAATAAACTTGATTCTTGAAGAAAATGAGGCCGTTCCAAACATCTTAATTCTGAAGCTAATTCTGTCGGTACAATAGATGTCAGTAAGAATGCTATTGATTTTAGAATTTTCGAAAGAAATTTTCAATTTATTGAACGAAATTTGGAAAACAATGTGGAAGCATTGCATGGGTCCGTGTTAAATTTCGAAAAGTCGAAACTTCTGCTGCATTATAACACGCTATAGTTCAAACTCCTGTGTTAGGTACACTTGCACATTCAATGAGACTTACTTGGTTACATTAGGCAAAAAAAAGGTAGGGTAGGTCAGTTTTAACATATTTTTTTTAAACTTTTTTAATTTTCCTAACAACCAGACGCCATTTTGTTTAGTCAGTGCTTCCATATCCAAACTGGAAATTTATATTTCCCTAATATTGCCTCAAATTTTCATTTTCCACAAACGTTTTCCTCTAAGTGGAAACACTTACAAGCGTGATCCAATAAAAAAGTTTAGGGTCGGGATTTTGGCGTCCAAAAGCTAGGTAGGGTCGGGAAACCGGAAACCCATATTTTTTTTTGCCTTAGCAGCTTAAGGTGGCTCCCTATAGTTTTGATTGTACAGCACACAATTGTATTAAAAAAACCCTTTATGTTATCATCTTGCAAAGTATGATCACGAAACTCTGCCACATAACTGCTACAATATCGTGAATTACGAAAAATAAAAAATGTCGTTAAAAATCCCTGTTGCCGTGGTAACAAAGCGATTTTAAAAAGGGCCAATTTGCAGATTCTTTGATAATTTTTTGAAAACTTCTTCGGTAAAACTTTTTAATTTTTTGCACACAGTAATCTTATCTATAATTCCTTCAAATGATAGCATTTAAAAAAAACCGTACGATAATTTTTTTTTAATCCTTAAAAAGCCCTGTTTATGAAATAAAAAAATTTCAGCCAGTACGATTTTCTTAAAACTTGCACATTTTACGCACTTCAAGATTACAGGAAAGTGTGTGAAGTTTTAAAAAATTTTACCGAAGGAAACACGAGAAAAATACATTTATTTTTATCTATGTGACGTCACAAAAATCAGGATTTCAATTTCCTCGCGCGACCAGCCAACAATCCCAGGAAGGCCCGCGCGTGTATATCACGACGCAATTTTAAAAAACCCACCACGCGTGCAACATCAACCACGCGTGTTGCGTGTGGCACTACTAATCTCGCGCGTGGACAAAATTTCCGTGAAACGACCTAAAACTGTTGGGAGCCACCTTAATTACATAAACAACTTTCCGAACGTTCTTCATCTGCACGGTTTAGAATTTGAGAAATGCGTAAATGTTATTGTTCGGACACAATTATATTCCTTACGATTTACCCCGAGAGATTTAATAGGTTTCAAGCGAAATCTCAATAGTGCCTAGCATACCATGAGCTGAGTGTTTTTATTGCCCAAAACAACAACTATTAATTGTGTTTTTTTCCATTTAACTATAACTAGATTTATTTTTAGATGTCCTCAACAGATGAAGAAAAACGCTTAAAAGATATTCAGAAAAAGATTTTGGAATTTAGTGCTAAAAGCAGAGTTTCCTCTGGAATTGAAGAGATAAGTGTAGGTTACATTAATGCTCATTGCTCCATTTTAAATATTTCTTTCTGTCTAAATATTTCTTTGTGATAACAACATTATGGGGCTTCGGTCGTACAGTCAGAGCCAGCGCCTTTTATCTCGGAGATCATCGGTTTGATCCTCGCTCCGGTTTCTTTCCACAGGGATATAGGGCGCCAAATGTAAAAAAAAATGTTACCAGCAAAAATATGTCGAATTTTCCATTATTTAGTTATGTAATACATTATTAGCAAACAATCTGCTTTGTATTCTGAATAAATAATCCCGCATAGATTATTTATAAACAATCCAGAGATTGTTTGTTGCGGTACTAAATAATGCATGGATTGTTTATAAACAATCTGTGGATTATTTACAAAACATCCTAGGATTATTTAGTACGATCTTAAACAATCCTTTGATTATTTACAAACCATCCATAGATTATTTACAAAAAATAAATAATCCAGGGATGGTTTATAAATAAACAATCCATGCATTATTTATATAGTATCGCAACGAACAATCTCTGGATTGTTTATAAATAATCTATGGATAATTATTTATTCAGAATACAAAGATTGTTTGCAAATAATGTATTATATAACTAAATAATGGAAAATTCGACATATTTTTGCCGATAACATTTTTTTTTTACATTTGGCGCCCCATACAGGGAAGGTTGAGAGGATTGGTTAGGATAAACATATAGTTAGCAAAGTAACATTACAATAGACCTTACCGATTATTCTCTTTTACCCAACGGCCTCGTTTCCATGTTAACTTATTTTAGCATGTCAGGGGCAGAAAAAGATTATATTCCCATGTTTTCCTGAACGAATACAATTCTTGCTGTTCTTAGGCTCAATAACAAAGTAATTTTCAACCCTATACTAAACACAAAACATGAGTAAGTATTTGACATGAAAGAGAATAATCGGGTAAGAGAATAATTGGCAAGGTCTATTGTGATGAAGAAAAATAGTCTGGACAAAACTAGGTAATTTATAAGTAAGCGTAATACTTGATGTAATCAGTCACTGAAAAGCCCCTTCGAGCAATGAGCTAAAAATATTTAATGTATAAAATGTATAACAGTATCAAAAGGTTAAACAAGAAAATGGTGAATTTCCCAAACCTCGAGTTTGATTCGTTTATTTCTACTGGTTAGGATTCATCATCACCAGGTATTCTCCTACAATCGGAAAGCGCGTCAAGTGATAATCTTGATGAGAAAGCCATGCTTGATCCTTCGTTGGGGAATAAAGAAGCTTTTTTAATCGAGGTAAAATAATATATTTAGACTGATTCAGAGCTTTCATTTTTGTTTTATTCGCAGTTTCATCTTATAAACCGCACTTCTATTGCTGTCGCTTCTATTAACTGTGCTCCTATTAAACAGACACAATCTGCTCTATTAAACAGACACGGTCACCTATAAACATATACCTTTATTAAACAGATACCATCTCCTCTATTAAACAGATACGATCTCCTCTATTAAACAGATACGATCACCTCTATTAAACAGATACGATCACCTCAATTAAACAGACACGATCATTTTTATTACACAGATACGATCACCTCTATTAAACAGATACGATCACCTCTATTTAACAGATACGATCACCTCTATTAAACAGATTCGCTCACCTCTATTAAACAGACACGATCATTTCTATTACACAGATAGGATCACCTCTATTAAACAGATACGATCACCTCTATTAAAAAGATACGGTCACCTCTATTGCGCAGATTCGCTCACCTCTATTAAAGAGACACGATCATTTCGTATAGGTTATTTTGAGGCAACGAGGGGATATGTGATTTATTCACCGAGGCGCGCAGCGCCGAGGTGAATAAACACATATCCCCGAGGTGCCTCAAAATAACGTACTTATTTTCACACTGCGAGGTCGCGTTAATGAGTCAGAATAGAAATAATTCTTAATGCCATATTGCCTTCGTTATGTTGTTTTTTTCTCATTTTTTTGTGCTGCAAAGACATTGCAGGTGAATATTAGAGGGGATTATTAATTGCAGGGGAATATTAGAGGGGATTATTAAACGGAAATTGATTAGAGGGGAATATTGAATATATTCCCCGATAAGAACAAAAGAAACCGAGCAGGGTGAAAAATAATATTACATAGATACGAGCACCTCTATTACACTCGTATACTATCTCTATTGAACAGATACGGTCATCTCTATAAACAGGCTCGATCACCTCCATTAAACATATACGTCACCTCTATTCAACAGATAACGATGAACTTTATTGAACAGATATGGTCACCCCTATGACACACATAATTTGATAAATCAAATTATTCGGATCATTGATTATGTGTTTAACCCATTGAGTGGCAGCACTCTTCCTTTGATGAGTAAAATCGTCTGGCGTTAGACAGAGCAAAATATTAAAGTAAGGCGCATTATCGCTTAGGGTTAATTTGTAAAGATTTGATTGCTTTTTTTTCCAGATTGATGATCAACAAGATGAGGATGTCATAAAGTATCTTTTTGATGCACCTACTCCAGAAGGTGTGTTTTACCTGAATACTTTATTAAGCCCCTTTCCCCCCGGGTAATGATTTTTTGGCTTTGTTTAAAGAAGGGGCTTATTGGAGTGGACGTTAGTCATGGAGAGTTGATCGTAAGAGTGTTAGTTCGGCATTATTAGAGGGATAATAAGATATGGCAACATTACCCCAACACGATAATTATTTAAGCAGGGCAGGAAAAAAAGAATTTCCTTCCTGGGAGCACAACCTGGAGATAAAAATTTTCTGCAGACCAACGGAGTATTTTTGTGCTAATCTGCATGTGTATAAACGTATAGTGTTCCAGCTGACCATGGTTTTAAATACAATACAATAATTAACATTTATTCTACTAACTCGAGTCGAATATGAGCTGATAGCCGCGCGTACGCGTGCTCGCCTATTTTATATTTACCTGTGTCACCTGACTTATCTTCTCCAAGCATCAATTAGCAAGCGCATTTCATTGCTGTCATTTCACAAACGGACTTCTTAAGAATCTACACTAATTTACCAAAAATGCATAAAGACAGCAATTTTAACCGTGAATTAAGTAATACGCAGCAAACACTACAACAGTCACGTAAAAACAGACATTGTAATGTCGTTTCGTTTAACCCTTCATTCAGTAACAGTGTTGGAACTAAAATAGGAAGCAATTTTTTCAACCTAATTGACAAACATTTTCCGCAAAACACAACCTCCGCAGAAATTTAAGCAGGCGATTTCGCGTACCATTTTTCCATCTTTCTCTATTTTAATGGAAAGTTAGGGCCAGTGAAAATGAATATAACTGGAACGTTACCTTCAGATGAACTGCCAGACACGCGTGCGCGTGTCTGGAGGCCAAGACACGCCTGTTTATGTCTCGGGAGGCCAATTCAATAAACAATTATTAGAGAGAAAAAAAACTGAAAGTAAAGTTACTAGGAAGTGTTATCTGAATATATGCATTAATAGAAAGTTTTCAGCGCTGTTAAAAAGCTTTTGGTTGTAAATTTTAAGCCGGTTTTCAAGAATACATATTCATGCTGTCGGATTGACCGCGCTCTTCGCATGCGTGAAAAGACTGGGACAGGCCTTCAAGTTTAGCTTCAAATTTCCGGTTAGAGGTAGCGTTCCAGTTACATTCATTTCACTGGTTAGGGCTGGCGCGGACGACAAAGGCTGGATGCGGGTTACGAGCAGAGTCTGGGCTTCCTGTGATTTTTATACGGTCAGACCGGTTATTGGATCATTCACGTTGCAACCCTTTACCATCGTTGCTTTTGTCTACTATAGAATGTGAAACATTTCAACAAGTGTTTTACTATTGTAGGGTTTTACTGTAGTACCACTGAGGTTGTGCCTGGAGTGACTAAAACTGAACAGAAAATGCAGGTCAGTGTAAAACAATACAATGCCTTTATGCCTTCCATACTACCAGGTGGTTGCCAAAAGATGTTAGGGATTGTAAGATATGGAAAAGCCATTATTCTTTGCGTTGCTATCCATGAAATGTCTTGTACAGTTTGCAGCCACAATCATACTATTTACACTGAAAACCACACGGCAATAAATTAATGTTTCGTAGCTCTGTTACTGGGGAATCGATCTTTTATATTCTTCTAGAGAGGCATGCTTTAAAAGAGTTGCAAGATTAGTTCAGTTTTTCGACATTAAAACAGACATATTTTTGTGTCCAGTGACTGAGATGACCACCCATGCGCCCGCGATAATTGATGAACTTTAGTGCTTCCCTTTTCCCGGATGGAATAGTTTTAGTGGAACACTTTGGTTATGCAGTTTGTGGCTACATGCGGACTTGATCACTTGTTTCGTACTTTGTTTTTTGTCAGATGATAACTGCTGTCAAGCGAATTGCTGTGTCTGACGAGAATAATGATAAAAATAAATTCGTCTTAAAGCTGTTTGATGGTATTCTTAAGGTAATGTCGATATTTTTTGATAATCATAATCGTATTTATTCAGGAAGCTCCACTCACTGAAGTGTTTTTCAGGGAGGTCCTGCATGTAGGTTCGATTCCCACTGTAGGTTCGATTCTCGTAGGTTCGATTCCCACCGTGGCCAGACATATTTTTCAAGCTTGCCCGGTGTGGAAAAACACTCAGAGTAACATCACAAGCACCAATTCAGAAAAGGTTGTCCTTTGAAAACCTTAAACTCTAAACCTTAATCTCTAAGCGCGCAAAGCTTAATGGGACCATAAGTTTCAAGCTTAGTAGTTGAATATTTCCGTATTATTGAATGAATTGTTCTCATCTTGAATTAGCTGTATATCTAGATTATATATATATATATATATATATATATATATATATATATATATATATATATATATATATATATATATATATATATATATATATATACACTGGATCCAGAAAAGTTTGACCTTCGAATATATATATATGTCGGCCATTTTGAATTTTCTTGGGTTAATTATACGCGAACGCATACATCAAATGTCGCTCGCAACGTATTGTATATTGCAATATTATTCCAACAGCTCAAATGAATAAAAGAAATGAACATTTGGAAATGAACATAATGGCTAGTAGGAAATGAACGTTTCTGCTTCGCCAGGTCACGAATGCTGCGTGTGCTGAGTTTCAGGGGATGAAATATCGAATGACTATCGATTCCGTTAAAATTTCCGTTGGCAAAATATAATAGAGAGTTCGGCAAATACATGGGCAACCGCAACGGCAATATGGTCATTAACAATAGCATTAATCCTCAAAGGCAAAGGCGAATGTAAATTACATGGTCTTAAGCGTTGTGCAATGCCGTAGTTGTTACGGTGCATGACTACGGCAACAATTCATTCGTTCGATGTTATTTGAGAGTTTTATTGAATTCGCGGACTATTATTTTTTTTTACGTTTGAAAGAAACAGGAATACTTAATGAGGCAAATTAAGTGTAGTAACGTATACTTTGGCTCAAATACAACAATATAAGCAATTATATTTTCCCCGTTGCAGTTGTCGTTGCCGTTCTAGGTTGCCAAACTCTTTAATATAATAATTCTGGACGTAAGTTACAGCTATAAAATAAGCACAAGTGAATACGAAAGAATAAACAAAGAAATTCATCGAGGCATGCTCATAAGCGTCTAAATCTCTAAGGATGCAAAAGAATAAATTACGACATGCCAAAAAGATCGGGTTCCAAATTGTGACAAGAGTTAATTAGAGTTAACAACCCTCAAATGTTCATTAGATAGCTACTACAAACATGTGTAAGAACTTCAAGCAATGATCCTCTACTTATTTGAGCTGTTGGAATGTTGCAATATACAGTACGTTGCGAGCGACATTTGATGTATGCGTTCGCGTATAATTAACCCAAGAAAATTCAAAATGGCCGACATATATATATATTCGAAGGTCAAACTTTTCTGGATCCAGTGTATATATATATATATATATATATATATGTTAAGCTACTATATGCTAAAGTATTCATAAATATTGTGAAGGATTACATATACTTAAATAGGATTACATATTTTAGGATTACATATCTTTAAAGGGATATGGCAATATATGTAGTAATAGTAAAAAAGAATATAAAAAAAGGGGGGGGGGGGTGAACCTGTTTTATTTAATTGGAAATTGTATTAGAAATGAAAGTAAAATAATGTCTGAAGCGCTATTCAGGCATTCCACGGCCGGGGGGAATTTGTTTGGGGTGTGGTCACTGGGGCGTTGCCCGTCTGCGCAGACTTGCAACTGTGTTGCGCATGCGCGAGAGAGCTCTTACCCCAAAGCCTCGAGTTATACAGAGGGTTAAGAAACACACCGGAATAACCTTTTATTATTTTACGTTTTCAAATTTATCAACCATTAATTCAACATGAGCTACCTGAACGACAACACAGACTTTCTCAACTTTGTAGATTTATCAGGAACAATAATAAATCAACAAACTAACATTGAAGAACTGGTTGGAGATTATACCAAATTTGACGCCTATTGCAAAGCGAATTCTCAAAATTCCTTTGAACGCAATTTTATCAAATGGCGAATTGAACCACGACGGCAACCTCCACAACCCGAATTAACCCCACCAGCTAAAACTCTTTACGAAGAATACGTTGAACCGCCTGCAGAACTAAGAAAGGTAAAAAGTATGGCACCCAGTACCGGAGAATTTTATACATTTACACTTGCAGACACAACCCCAACACCAGTAGCAACACCCACAAAGCAAGCCACAGACCATCTTGTGAACCAGTACCTCAACACAAACATTGAGTTTAAAATGGATGATTTTAGTGTGGAACTACTAAAAACGGAAACAACCCCGCCGCCCGGTGGCAAAAACATCGCAATGGCGAAACAGATCTACCAGCAGCAGCAAACGCAGCAAAAGCCTAGCAGCAAAAGAAAACGTACCGAATCGCCTCGTCAAGTTGGACGTCCCGACACCCTTATTAAAATTGATAAAGAAGATGACCTTACTGCCCTACAACTTCATAGTCAGGAACTAATACTAACCGGTGGTGAAGGGCAGTAGAAAAAATCTAAAACGATCCAGAGAAAGAACAAAGGTGATATTGTATGCACAAACAACAAGCAATACATCACCTGCGAAATGTTCGCAGAATAAAAAAAAATTAAGGAACAAAGAGATATATTATATAAAATAAACGTAGCTGAAAACCTAATAACATCCTTACTTAAAAACAAATCTAGCATGTAAATACAGAACAAAATCTTACTAAAAAATAAAAAAAATAAAAAAAACAGGTATGCTTTGTCTATTTTACCCAAGGGAAGCCAAATATACCTTAAAAAAATACATTCTACCCTTGAAAAAACCCCGAAAAACACTGAAAACCCCCCAAAAAACCCGAAACACCCCATATTTACTCATCTACCCCTTTACATCCACACCCCCCACTTGCTTCACTTTCGTCTCGCGCCCTATATCGCAGCGCGAAATTCGAATAGGAATCACTTCGGTCGACCGAGGCTTTGGGGTAAGAGCTCTCTCTCGCATGCGCAACACAGTTTCAAGCCTGCGCAGACGGGCAACGCTCCAGTGACCACACCCCAAAAAAATTTCCCCCGGCCGTGGAATGCCTGAATACCCCTTCCGACATTATTTTACTTTCATTTCCAACACTATTTCCAGTTAAATAAAACAGGTTCACACACACCCTTTTTTTTATATTCTTTTTTACTATTACTACTAATATAAATTAAGTTTGTCTTATTTGAAAGAACATTTAAAATTATATATAAACTTCCTGTACAATTATTCCGTATCCTGCTTGGCTTTCGAAGTAAATCAACTTATTTTGAACAAAAGCAGCGTGCATTCCGCCATCTTGGATAAAGGTAAAGACAAGAGAAAGCTGGATTCCTTGACCTTCCTTGCCAGTATAAGCATTATGTCTCCGCGTATTTTATATTTTGCTACCAGTTTTTCCGTAGGGATTCAGATGTTTGACGGCTGACACTCTATAAAGTCATGCGCTGCGCAAATGATTGAAAAATGCATGTCTATTTTCAGAGCTTTTGGTTCAAAGTTCGTCGATTATTACCATGCTCAATTTCCAGCATTCGTTTTGATTTGGAAATACCAATGTCAGACAGCGTTCAGGTAAGAGACGATAAGGATTTTTTTGAAATTGTTTATAACCACCCCCCCCCCCCCAAAAAAAAA
>CACRXK020003347.1:9840-36798 GCA_902702795.2 Paramuricea clavata | reverse complement strand
GGGGGGCAGGCCTGGGGGGCAGGCCTCCCCCATCAAATTCTGCCAAGTGCCCTTTTTTCGGGAGCAAAGTGCCCTTTTCTTGCGTGAAAAATGTCTTAAGGATTGCCTTATTTTTTGAAAACTTGAATTTATGTTATTTTCCGGAAAATTTTTTCATTTCCAGGAATAATACTGCCCCCCCCCCCCAACTTTTAGAAGCTTCCTACACCCCTGATTCCAATACTGCAATTTCCACTTGAGTATGGAATTACGAAAGTTTGTTCGTAGAGTTTGTTTGTTAACTTTTGTCGTTTGAAAACAATGTTTGTGACGTCATTCTATAATGTTACCAGGCGAGCACACAATGTTGTCAAGTAAAAACCGTTAAAAACTGTCAATCATTACAAAACGAAATAAAGTTTCTATTTATAGTCGTGAACTTGGCAGTATTTTACTTGACAACATTGTCAGCTCCCCTAACAACATTATAGAATGATGTCACAAACATTGTTTTCAAACGACAAAACTTGACGAACAAACTTTCGCAATTCCATACTCAACTGGAAACCGCAGTAAATACTTAGACAGACTTTGTTTTGCAGCCAGCGATCGAGGCAAGATGGAAACGACCTACTTTATTCTCAGATTTCACAATTGATAATTACAATGTCACGTTGCATAATTCACAGTTTATGGTGTGCTATACACGTGGTATGCAAATTACGCAGTAGAATAAATCACATCTGCGATTTATGACCATGTACTAATACCACATTAAACTTGAGTTGTACGCTAATGCACCGATGATAAATTGCTGTTATAAAATAACATGTATATAACGAGTGTTCTGATTGGTTGAAACCCGTGTTTGGATCAGGCCATCCAAACACGGAAGACTATTGTGTTGTTGTTATTTTATAAAACAATTACTTTATGGTTTCCGTGTTTGGATGGCCTGATCTTTGCAAACACTTGGGAATGTTGCGAGAGTTAAGAAAAGCAGGCAAAATCACTTGCCTTCGGCTCGTGATTTCGATCGCTTTTCTTAACTCTCGCAATATTCCCGCATGTTTGGATCAGGCTATCCAAACACGGAAACCATAAAGTAACTGTATATTCCAGAATTCAAATTTGCATTACCCCATTGAGAGGCAGCACTCTCCCCCTGTCAAGTAAAATCGTCTAGCGTTACACAGAGCAAAATAATCTGCCGGAGTTAGACAGAGTAAAATAATAAAGTAGGCCGCGTCTGGCCGCATTGCCGCTTAAAGGGTTATTGTTGGAATTAAGCTTGTAAAATCCTGATTTACATAGCCGATGCTTTAGCAAATTAGCAAGTTGGCAATAGACATCGGAAATTATGTGTCGAGGCAAAAATAGTTAAATGGTTCAGACTGATTGTATATAGTACGTACATTACTAAGCAAGTCAAGATTCCATCGGGCAATCAAATGCAAGTCTAGTGCCTTTGTAAATTATCAAAATTGACCAGAAGAGTGTGTTTAATTTTCAAGCAAGTTTTGCATCACAGAGTATACACTTTTGCAACGATTGTTATCAACGACAGACTATTTTTGAAAAGAATCATTTGCCAAATAAGAAAGTGTATTATAATTTTTCAAGAGCACATTCTTGGACATTTTTTTTACTGCCACATCAACAAAATAATTCATCCATTTCAGGCTGTTTTGAATGACAAAGGCTCTGCAGGTTCAAGGCTACAATTAGCACAATAATTAACAAGTTTGCAACCCACTCAATGACAATTTTTACTCAAGTGAATAACATAGAATTTCGCTTTAAAAGTGAAAGAATTAAAGCCTTTCTAAAGAATTCGAATTGAAGGCAAAATATAGCATTCCAACATCAAAACAATGCCCTCGAGCATAAGCTAAGATACAGAAATTATGGCAAATAATATTCATCAATATATTTTTAATACAATAAGTTTAGAATTGCAGGTGTTATTTGAGGCCGAATTTAGCTCTCAAAACTCAACTCAAAACGACAATATTTAAGGCAAACTCACAGTTGTCCTCTACATCTTTATCGTTGTCTTTCTCGGCGGGAAAAACGCGTTCATACGGTGCTGAAATTGCCTGAAATATTTTAATATAAACAAGTTTAAAAGAATTTGTAAAATACTATTAACAGCCAGGAACACGAGTTGAACAAACTTAAATATTAAAATATAACTGTTTACATAGAGTATATGGCGACAAAACGAACAGAATTCGGCCTCAAATTGCAACAACTTTATCAAGAAGTTGTCACAACTTTATAAAGTTAGGACGTTTTATAAAAAGAACAGGAAAAACAATAGCATACCGAGCCTCTGGAGTCGAGTGGCTCCACCGAAATCGTGTCCGCTCCGAGGTCGACAACTCGTCCTAGACGAAAGCCATGCGTCGAATCTGGCGCCCAGACAAAACCAACGATGTCCATGGTTTCTTGCCAAAGTTTCGGTCAAAATTCAAAGAGTTCTTGTTGAAATAAAGCGCTGTTTTTAGGAAAGCAAGCTGTCAAAATAAAGATGGATTATCGAGACAAGTCGGAAGTGAAACGGCGCAGAATAGCGTCATTAAGGTGGCTACCTGTAGTTAGGAAGGGAAATCTCGCGGGGAGGGCGTGGGGTTGCAGGGGGGTGCGACCTACACACGTAAAAACGCACAAGTTGTTACAGGTCTGCAGACAAGTTGTTACAAATCTGTTCACAAGCTGTCAACAAGTTGTGTTCGCACTGCTTGTTCCCAGTTGTTGTAACAAGTTTGGAACAAGCTGTTAACAACTTGTAACAAGCTTGATGGCATTATCAGACTTGTTACAAGGTTGTTCTAACAAGTCTGATACAATCACGATATAACAAGAATGTTACAAGGTTGACGACACAAGGTTGTAACAATATTGTTATATCATGACTGTATCGGACTTGTTGGAACAACCTTCCAACAAGCCTGATAATATGAACACGGTTGTTACAAATTGTTAACAGCATGTTGCCTTGTTCCAAACTTGTTGACAACTTACTACAAGATATGAGATGTGATTCGAATAGCGATAAGCGGAACTTCTGTGTGTCGATTTAATTGATTAATAGTTATTTCTGAGCTCACGAGAAAATACTCAGAATGCTTTAGTTCAATATTCATGGCTCAGAATATCATGGTTAAATATGTAAACATGTCGAGGTTGTTATACAGCCATATATTTTCAAAATATACTGTACTTTAACAAGCAAATTTACTGTACTGTGCTACAGCAACTGTCCAGTCACGCATACGTGATAAAAAGCCGATATAAACTTTATAAACAAAAGATAATGTAAAACGTAACAGAACGGCGAACATGCAGATCCGACCATCTCAAATAATGGTAATTTTGGGATAGTAGCGTTGCAGTTTTAGCAATATAAAACGGAGTAGAATTTGGGGAAAACGATATATAATATAGCACAAAGAAATATAAAGAAAGAAATTTTCCCTGTTGCACGAGTGTTGACATTGAGTTTACTCGGATGTCAACACGGCTTTTAGCTGATCAGCGTTCAGGGTTTATAAAAGCTATATATTATAATTGTAAATATAAATATAACAAATAAAGTGAAAATGTTACAAAACGATTAAAAAATTTTGAAAAATAAACAACACTTATCCTCCTAAATTAAATTATCTTTCAAACACGCAAATAAAGTTTAATTTCATAGCATGTTTGAACGTTGCTCTGGAAACCAGCAGGTCGATAATATAAAAACAATAAAACAGTGTCGAATTACAAACACGGCTGTATATTTCGCTGTACTTTACGCTGTTCTGCTTTGTAGCAATTTTTTTACATTTTGTCAATCATGGCGAATGTTACAGGCAACGAAAATGGGCAAGCTCACAGCGAAGGATATGGCGTCGTCTCGAATTTTAATTTTTGGGAGGTAAATTGTTATAAAACCACGATAAAGCGAATGGAAGATGGCTCGAAATTATGCGATGATTTTATGAAGATGGTCAACGAAAGGGCTGAAATTGAAACGATGTATTTCAATAAAATGAAATGTTAGTATAGAATTGAATTGTTGTTGATTCGATCAAAACGAAGTGCATTAGAGTTGACAGCGATTCTGGTTAGCTGTTCTCAATGCTTTCGTCCCAGTATAAATAAAGTTAGTTTAGTTTAGGTTTCCTCCTGTAGTAAACACTGGATCAATAAGAGATGATCCTTACTGGACCTCTAGGAAGAACAATTTAGAACTGATAGAGCTATCCAGTATAAATAAAGTTAGTTTAGTTTAGGTTTTCTCCTGTAGTAACACTGGATCAATAAGAGATGATCCTTACTGGACCTCTAGGGAGAACAGTTTAGAACTGATAGAGCTATCCAGTATAAATAAAGTTAGTTTAGTTTAGGTTTCCTCCTGTAGTAACACTGGATCAATAAGAGATGATCCTTACTGGACCTCTAGGAAGAACAGTTTAGAACTGATAGAGCTATCCAGTATAAATAAAGTTAGTTTAGTTTAGGTTTCCTCCTGTAGTAACACTGGATCAATAAGAGATGATCCTTACTGGACCTCTAGGGAGAACAATTTAGAACTGATAAAGCTATCCAGTATAAATAAAGTTAGTTTAGTCTAGGTTTTCCTTCAGTAGTAACACTGGATCAATAAGAGGTGATCCTTACTGGATCTCTAGGGAGAACAGTTTAGAACTGATAGAGCTATGACGCAACAAGTTGACATCAGACTTGTTGCAAGGTCCAACAAGTCCGATACAGTCATGATATAACAATATTGTTACAACCTTGTGTCGTCAACCTTGTAACATTCTTGTTATATCATGACTGTATGGAACAACCTTGTAACAAGTCTGACATACCATCAACTTTGTAATATAAGTTGTTATATAATACCTTATTAAATTCTAATCGTTTAATTGGCTGTTTATGGTCACGTGATATTGAATAGAAAATTCCATTTCCCAAGAGTGCAATGGAACGCGTTCCATTGCACTCTCCGCGAGTGCAATGGAATAAAACGTATAGTACAATTGCACTCTTTGTGTTTTCGATAAATCGCATCCCTCAAATGCTTCTCATACGAATCTATTAGTCTGTTCTGGACTTTTGGTATTATATAAAACAAATAATGAATGTTTCTTCGTGCAATGGTAAGAATATTTTCATTCGGTGAAAGATGGAATGTTCCATTCAACTCGGCTGTCGCCTCGTTGAATGGAACATTCCATCTTTCACCGAATGAAAATATTCTTACCATTGCACGAAGAAACATTCATTATTTGTATATTAACAGCTTGTTCCAAACTTGTTACAACAACTGGGAACAAGCAGTGCGAACACAACTTGTTCACAGCTTGTGAACAGATTTGTAACAACTTGTTTGCAGACCTTTAACAACTTGTGCGTTTTTACGTCTGTAGGCTTAACACCTAATACTATTATTTTCAACATAGCATGGGCAAAAAAATGGGAAGACAATCACAAGAAAGGGCCGGAATATGGCGCTCTGAAAACGGCGATGTTTGGAATTATGATCGAAGGCGACCAACTCGCCGACGTCCATTACGAATTGCGCGAGAAATTAGTGAACGAGGTTCATCAAAGCGTAAACCAATGGAAAAAAGATAATTATCATAAATCGTTGATGAGTTTTAAAGAAATAAAGAACGCCGAAGATGGATTCAGCAAGGCGCAAAAACCATGGGCTCGCAGACTCGACGAAGGTAGCTAAATTTTCCTATTTGTGTGTATAAAAGCGCAAGACTTGTTTATAACCACAGGTCGGCTGTCAAAAACTCTTAACTACTAGTTTTAAAAGAGCGTTCATTATTTATAGCGGGGGGTAGCACCGAAGAGAAAAGGGTTGGGTAAAAAAAAATTTTGAGCGAGTAAAAGGTTGGGTAAATGAAAAACAAAACAACTCAAGGGTTGGGTAATAGAAATTTATTCTCATTTACAAAGCATGACTCACTCAAATATTGAAGACTAAAAAGCAATGTCAACAGTCATATGTCAATACGATATGTAAATCAATCAGAGTCACTCTTTTGATCATTTTCCGATTTGTCAGAGGCAAATGGTGTCTCCAAAGAAAGTACATGTGCAGACAACATGAAATTTTAGACTGCAGAAAACTGCACAAGCAGTTATCAAAATCATGTCATAGAAGTGGTAAAGGACATGTGCGACAACTGAATGGTATCCTTTTGTACAGTTTTTGGCCAGGGGTGGGTATTTATTTGATGCCATATTTATACAGCAATATAAGCAAAACTTGCTGAACTTCAGACATCATTTTCTCTTTGGCGTACCATCTAAAATCTCTTCATTTTAGCATAATTTTACAGATAAAGCACTAAACATTTGTTTGCCGCTTGAGAAACGTATTAAAAATTTAAAAAATTGGATATAGTTATAATCAAGTGGAAAAGTATATTCATTATAGTTTTCAGCGCGTGTTACGTAACATACAAAAGATTCTCTGCGACTTTCGCATTAATGATTCATTGTGTTTTTACAGTAAACAAATGCAAAAAGACGTACTACAATTCATGTCGTAATCACGACAATGGCAAACAACAGCAGCTCGAAGGTAAAGGAAAAGGGATGAGCGAAGAACAGCTGAAAAAACTCCAGGATAAAGTTGAAAAGTTTGGTGAAGACGTCAAGGAATGCAAAGTGAAATATGAAGACGCATTGCGCGACCTCACCGGGTACGTCCCAAAATACCAAGATGACATGAAGTATCAATTCAACAAGTGTCAGGAATTTGAAGAACTTCGGAAAAGCTTCTTTGAAAGCTTGTTGCTAGGTTACCATAAAGCTGTCACGCGAGAGGAATATAATACAAGGTGAGGTTCTGGTACATTACTCATGGACTTCCAGGAAGAACAATCCAGAACTGATACAGCTATCCAGTATAAATGAAGTTAGTTTAGGTTTCCTCCTGTAGTAACACTGGGTCTATAGGAGATGATCCTCACTGGACCTCTAGGAAGAACAGTTCAGAACTGATAGAGCTATCCGGTATAAATAAAGTTAGTTTAGTTTAGGTTTCCTCCTGTAGTAACACTGGGTCTATAGGAGATGATCCTCACTGGACCTCTAGGGAGAACAGTTTAGAACTGATAAAGCTATCCAGTTATAAATAAAGTTAGTTTAGGTTTCCTCCTGTAGTAACACTGGATCAATAAGAGATGATCCTTACTGGACCTCTAGGAAGAACAGTTTAGAACTGACAGAATTATCCATTATTCAGTATAAATAAAGTTAGTTTAGTTTAGGTTTCCTCCTGTAGTAACACTGGATCAACAAGATGATCCTTACTGGACCTCTAGGAAGAACAGTTTAGAACTGATAGAGCTATCCAGTATAAATAAAGTTAGTTTAGTTTAGGTTTCCTCCTGTAGTAATACTAGGTCAATAAGAGATGATCCTTACTGAACCTCTAGGAAGAACAGTTTAGAACTGATAGAGTTATCCAAAGCTTTCTGTCTATCTCTTGTATCATCAAATCTGAAGGTCTTGTCCTACTATATTCTAGAATGACAGCAATCTATCAACATTTACTGGAAACATTGAAAAAGACAGATACAAAACACGACCTGGAATGGTATGCGAGTATTTTTGGTACAGATGCCAAGTTGGACGTGCCAGAATACGAGGTAAAACATTTTAAGATATATTCATTCTTTTCTTTTGCCAGAATTAAATAACAGAATTTCTGGTGGTTCATGTCTTGAACTCCTCCCCCCCCCCATCTGTTCTGACACACGTCTCATACACATACAATCTCTTGTGTTTCTCAGGAATACGATCCCAGTACGAGCAATCAATCAAGCGCTGCTAATATACAAGACGACAAAGGAAAAGACGATAACACTTCAGCCAAACAAAATAAAAGCGGTGTTTGTACTACGCTGTAAAAATGGCAAGCAACTTTACGAAAATGGCGGGGGAAATATCTGACAAAAAATAGTAGTATATATAAAAATGCACATGTACATTATTTCAGTGTATATATAAAAGGCGCATGTACAGTACATAATTTCATTTATTTTATTATATTGAAATGTAATCTCAGTTGTTATTGATAGGCATGTTATTCAAGCAATATATAGGCACACGATCCACAATGCGGAAATCTTATTAAAACCGAACTTTATTTATACTGGATAGTTCTATCACTTCTAAACTGTTCTCCCCCAAGTTGTCGACAAGTTGTGTTCGCACTGCTTGTTCTCGGTAATTGTTGCAACAAATTTGGAACAAGCTGTTAACAACTTGTAACAAGCTTGATGGCATTATCAGACTTGTTACAAGGTTGTTCTAACAGGTCTGATACAGTCATGATATAACAAGAATTTTCAAGGTTGACCGCACAAGGTTGTAACAATATTGTTATATCATGACTGTATCGTACTTGTTGGAACAACCTTGCAACAAGTCTGATAATATCAACAAGGTTGTTACAAGTTGTTAACAGCTTGTTCCGAACTTGTCGACAACTTGGGACAAGCAGTGCGAACACAACTTGTTGACGGCTTGTTGGCAGATTTGGCTACGACATATTTTTGCGGCAGCCGGCGGGATCAAATAAATAAACTGGCCGAATTTGTAATCACAATTGTTGATCATGCAGAGATTGCCAAAACCACGATTTTACGTTGATAAATTCCACTATAACATCAATGCGTTGGTTTCAACCAGTAATTAAAACCAATTCAAATGCAATTTGTCATTTGTTTATAGACAGTCTTGTGTATTGCGACCTGTGTGCCACCAGCGACCGTTAAATAAACAGTTCACTATAAACTTTTCACTTTTGTTAAGAAAATTAACCACCTGTAAACAATAGTGTCTTTCTAGTTTAAAACTTTACAAAATATCCCAATGTTTTGTAAGAAATAAAATGCTTTTAAAGCGCTTCGTTTTTGGTTTGGCTTTAGGGTTTTGTTTTATTTTAAATGTACATGCTAGACCTTCGAAAACGAAAGCCAAAGGACAAAAGCGAAGTCGAGCAAAAGATGAGAAGCTAGGCAAAGAACCAAAGTTAACGAAAGGGGAATGGCAACAGATTCATAAATTCGAAGATGCTCTCAAAGACGAAGACGGCAAATTATTCTATACGGATTCCTGGGCTGTACAATTCACGGACCCAGCCGAAGTCGAGTTAGCGGACAGAATCGCGGCAAAACACGGCTTTGTCAATTTAGGAAAGGTTTGTATATATCGTTTATAAATACAACTTGATATATGCTTTAAAGCGCTGCTCGAACGAGGAATTAGCAAAGCGAGAATTTAACCCCGAAAAAGTTGGTCAGAGGTTCCAAGTCTCGCTCGTGCATGTGAATCAGTAGATTCTCAACGAGTCGCATCAATTTTGAACGTGTTCTGTTTTTCCTCCTTGAAAAGTTGAGAAGCGATAGTTTGCATTACCCACGATCAAACGAGAACAAGAGTTGCTCTTCAACGCTCAGTAAATTTGAACCAGTTTAATAAAAGTCGATGAAATGACGAGCGTTCAAACGCAAGCGAGAATTGCAACTTTCTTTCCGTTTTGAAAAGCTCAAAGTTGATCAGAGTTTATGAGATTGCACGAATAGCAACACTCGTCCGCGTTTAATCGCATTTTTAGCAGCAGCTAGATAGCGAATTTTTCAACAAAACATCCTTGGTTAAGGGTGTTTATACTATACAGGACAACTAGTTCCATAGCGACGTGAAAATCACCTATCCGTACCGTTTAGGAACGCTACTTTCAGACTGGATTATTGTAACGGAGAAACGTTGTTTCGCTCAGCTTCTGAAAGTTGTAGATTCTCGTATCGGATATAGGTGCTTTCTCCCCGCTACGGAGAGCTATCGGGTATAGTATTAGGCTAGTATAGTACGGTCAACAGTCAAATCTCTCTACTCAAAAGTTTGAGTCATTGCTAGCGGGCCGAGATTTTGCAGCGAGTATAGGAAAAATTATGCGCGCACAATGCCAATATTGTCGCGTTTTTTTTTCGTTTAATGAGTAAAACATTATAATATCAGTGTATATAATATTGTTTTGTTTCCAAAGGTTGGCAGCCTTCAAGGTTATTATCATTTCAAACATATTGGAAATTCTTTTCGTGGGAAGAGAAGCACTCATGAAAAAACGACCATGCTTATGTCAGAGGACGAGGTAAACTGTTCTTCCTAGAGGTCCAGTGAGGATCATCTCTTATTGACTAACTTTATTTGTACTGGATAGCTCTATCAGTTCTAAACTGTTCTTCCTAGAAATTTTCAACACGAGTTATCTATATTTAATAATCTATTTGTAGGTATTGTGGGCAGAACGACAACATGTTCTCAACAGAAACAAACGAGACGGTGTACCTACAGACCCAAAATTTCAAGACCAATGGTACTTGGTAAGAATAATTTCCATATACACGCGTCTCACAGCCTGTCAACAAGATGTGTTGGCACTGCTTGTTCCCAGTTGTTGACAAGTCTGGAACAAGTTGTTATCATCTTGTAACAAGGTTGACGAGGCCAACAGACTCGCAACAAGTTGTTCCAACAAGTCTGATATCGTCTGCACGTAACAAGTTGTTAACAAGTTGATGACAACAAGCTCGTAGCAACCTGTTACGAACAGCCTGTATTAGTCTTGTTGGAACAACTTGTAGCAAGTCTGTTACCGACATCAACCTTGTAACAAGATGATAACAACTTGTTCCAGACTTGTCACAACAACTGGGAACAAGCAGTGCGAACACATCCTACACGAATAAAATTCTCACATCTTGTAGCAAGTCTGCCAACAAGCCGTCAACAAGTTGTGTTCGCACTGCTTGTTCCAAGTTGTCAACACGTTTGGAAATAAGCTGTTAACAACTTGTGACAACCGTATTCATGTTATCAGACTTGTTGCAAGGTTGTTCCAACAAGTCCGATACAGTCATGATATAACAATATTGTTACAACCTTGCGTCGTCAACCTTGTAACATTCTTCTTATATCATGACTGCATCAGACTTGTTAGAACAACCATGTAACAAGTCTGATAATGTCATCAAGCTTGTTACAAGTTGTTAACAGCTTGTTTCAAACTTGTTACAACAACTGGGAACAAGCAGTGCGAACACAACTTATCGACAGCTTGTGAACAGATTTGTAACAACTTGTTTGCAGACTTGTAACAACTTGTGCGTTTCTAATATCGGCTTGACAACAACCTTGTTATAACTTGTTTACAGATCTCTAACAACTAATGCCATCCTGACAAGATCCTATGATCAGAATGGCCCATTTTTTTTCACGTCATCTTGTCATTTGGTAGCAACGGTTGTAAATGATTAGTCTGATACGGTTGTTTATCATTTAGTTTAACCAAGGTCAGTCATCTGGGCCCGCGGGCGTTGATGCCAATGTGATGCCAGTTTGGCGTAGTGGCATCACAGGACGTGGTGTTGTAGTCAGTATATTGGACGATGGTGAGTTTTTACACTCGCTTAAAGGGATATTGACGAGATATCGAGATTTCAAAGTGACTTTTTGTGTTTTTTTCTATAGGTGTCGACAGCACTCACCCGGATTTACATGACAATTTCGTAAGTTCGACCAAAAATCGCTTAGCCGGGAGTTCGAGGGGGTGTATTGTATTAGGAACTGTTAGTTCATATATGTTGTGTTTTGAAGGACCAAAAAGCAAGTTATGATTTTAACGACATGGACGCCGACCCACACCCACGTGACACAGATCCTGATAACTGGTAAGTACACAGGCAAATATATCACAGAGCCTGGGTACGAGCCCTAAATATTGTGATAATCAACACAGTAAGATTATATATATATATATATATATATATATATATATATATATATATATATATATATATATATATATATATATATATATATATACATACATATATATCGACCTTTACAAAATCTTAAAGTTTGATGTTAATCAGTCAATACTGATCAAGATACAGCCATTAAAAACATTTTAAAAATACCAAGAAATGCGTGGTCGTCGGGACATTTAAATGTCCGACCATCAATTTTGGAGTTTTTGAATGCCTCTATTTTAATCAATATTGACCCGATTAACATCAAATTATGAGATTTTGTAAAGATCTGTAAAGTAGCACTTGTCAACAATATCCTCATTTATCTTTCAATTTCTATATTTATTCACGTAAATTTTAACTGAATGAGTGAAATACATATTTTTGTTGTTGTTGATGCAATAAAATCCTGAAACTATTATTAGCTTCTCGCGAACACTGTCTGCGCCAAAATATCCCCTGTTAACCCTGAAGTAACCATTTTTCCAGCCACGGTACACGATGTGCTGGCGAAGTTGCAGCCAAGGCGAACAACAGCATCTGTGGAGTTGGTGTCGCTTATAATGCTAATATTGGAGGTATGTCAATGGAAATTAAACACTGTAAAAACACTCCAGTCATTGTTTATGAGGTGCACCGAAGAGAAAAGGGTTGGGTAAACAAAATTTTGAGTGAGTAAAAGGTTGGGTAAATGAAAAACAAAACAACTCAAGGGTTGGGTGATAAAAATTTATCGTCATTTCCAAAGCATGACTCACTCAAATATTGAAGACTAAAATAGTAAAAAGCAATGTGAACAGTCATTTGTCAATACAATATGTATATTAATCAGAGTCACTATCTTGATCATTTTCCGATTTCGCAGGAGGCAAATGGTGTCTCCAAAGAAAGTACATGTGCAGACAACATGAAACTTTAGACTGCAAAAAATTGCACAAGTAGTTATCAAATTCTACTTGGTTAAAACTATATTCAATTTTTAATATTTTCGGTACGTTTCTCAAGCGGCAAACAAACTTAAAAAGTATGTTTACTGCTTTATCTGTAAAATTATGCTAAAATGAAGAGATTTTAGATGGTACGCCAAAGAGAAACTGATATCTGAAGTTCAGTAAGTTTTGCTTATATTGCTGTATAAATATGGCGTCAATTTTACAGCATCAATGATAATTGTAATTAAAAATTGACAATATTTAACTATTATTTTGTGTTTCTCAACCGCCAGATACATTTAAAAGGTTGCTAACTGTGTAAACTATAAAATAAAGCTAAAACAAGGTAATTTTGAGAGAGAAAAAATTGAGAAAGAATGCCTCTTAATTATTTTCATTACAGGAGTTCGAATGTTAGATGGTCAGGCGACAGATGTTCTGGAAGGGAGTGCCTTGAGTTTTCAATCAAACTACATCGATGTCTACAGTAATTGCTGGGGACCGAAGGATGACGGCAAGACATTTGGAAAACCTGGGAAATTGGCTCAGGAAGCTTTGAAACAAGGTGCTTTGAAGGTAAACAAACATTAAATAGGTGGATCTAGCCTCATCTGCAAGGAGGGGTGCAGGTCTTCCATGGGGTGGTGCATGAGGGAGCCTTACTGTCCACTCTCCTCTGCAGTCTGCAACGCTACTATCCCAACATTACCATTATTTGAGATGGCCGAATCTGCATGTTCGCCGTTCTGTTACGTTTTACATTATCTTTTGTTTATAAAGTTTATATCGGCTTTTTATCAAGTATGCGTGACTGGATAGTTGCTGTAGCACAGTACAGTAAATTTGCTTGTTAAAGTACAGTATATTTTGAAAATATAGCTGCATAACAACGACGACATGTTTGCACATTTAACCATTATATTTAACTAAAGCGTTTTGAGTGTTTTCTCGGGAGTTCACAAATCAATTAAATCGTTTTAAGATTAAGTTCATTAAAAGTTCTGGTAATCGCTATTCGAAAAGCAGAAAATGTATGGTCAGGCTGATTTTTAGGGTGGTGCTGGACATTTCTAGGGGTGTATTATATACCCCAGGCTACAAAACCCTTTCGTGATATGGCTCATTACTTTCTAGGGGAGAGATGGTAAAGGGAATGTCTACGTGTGGGCGACAGGCAATGGTGGTCTCACAGATGACGATTGCAATTGTGATGGTTATACTACCAGTATATATACCATATCCGTTGGTTGTATTGGTGATCATGGACTATCAGCTTACTATACCGAGCTCTGTTCATCGACGCTGGCTGTAACGTTCAATGGTGGTTCTCATCGAGAAAAAGAAGAGAATAAAATTGTAAGTTCGATTTTTAAACCTCGTTCACTCCACTGCAGAAAAAACCTGCACAATTCGAATATGTCCGTTAAACTACAAATTCAGCAAACTTTATGTAAACTTTATGCATGCAAAGGCAAGATTATTTTGAAAAGTAAATTTTCGGGTGCAATTAAGAGAGTTGTTTTTTCCTTAAAAGGGGAAGGCTTAAGATGCAATTTGAATTCATAGGGTGCAACTTTAGAAGGTGTTTTATGAACTATCAAAGTACCAGACAAATTGATAGACACAACGTCCTACGCGCGACCTCTAAAACTTGGACTTTTTTACCGTAGTAGCCTTTCACGCATCACACACATGATTGGTTTTATGCGTGATCGATTTCTTACATACTCTCTACAAAAAGTTGAAAAACATGACCAAGAAGTTTGGGTTAGGGGGTTATGGTGACTTGTGTCCTTCAGAATACCATCCATTTTCAAAGTCCAAATTTCAGATTTTTTCCTGTTGACATGCCCCACCTAAATTTTGTCAGGATGTTTTAAATGTAAATTCAATTCCAGGTTACAACAGATTTGCATCACAAATGTACCGAAGAGTTTAAGGGAACGTCTTCTGCGGCGCCGTTGGCCGCTGGGATGATTGCGCTGGCTTTAGAAGCAAAGTAAGTCAAGGTTGACGTAACAAGGTTGTAACAATATTGTTATATCATGACTGTATCGGACTTGTTGGAACAACCTTGCAACAAGTCTGATACAGTCATGATATAACAAGAATGTTACAAGGTTGATGACACAAGGTTGTAACAATATTGTTATATCGTGACTGTATCGGACTTGTTGGAACAACCTTGCAACAAATCTGATAATATCAACAAGGTTGTTACAAGTTGTTAACAGCTTGTTCCAAACTTGTTGACAACTTGGGACAAGCAGTGCGAACACAACTTGTTAACAGACTTTCTACAAGATATCAAAGGTTTTCCGTTTTGAGTATAGTTTTGTCCTATTCAGTGTCAAGACCTTTTTCCACTCAGGGAAAAAAATTTTGACGTTGAAAAATTTCAACTTTTAAGAATGATAATTGGGAAAATTCTCTGACCGTGGAAATTTTTCTTGAGTGGCCAAATGGGCTTATTCTATTTCTCTCGCTAGCCCAAATCTAACGTGGCGAGATGTGCAACACGTGATAGTCGAAAGCGCTCAAGTGACGAGTCCGGTGGACGAGGGTTGGGTGAGCAATGGCGCAGGATATCATTTCAATCATAAATTTGGATTCGGAAGATTGGACGCTTACCAAATGGTAAAGAAGGCGAAGACTTGGAAAAATGTCGCCCCGCAGAAGCTGTGTAAGGGGCCATCAAGTGACACGCAACAGTAAGTAGGGATATAAGATGTTGGGATAGAAAAAATGGGAGACAATATATAGGGATATAGGAGAAAATCTACAAGAAAATCAATATTCCATATTTTATCTCTGTCTGTTTTAGGGAGATCCCAGCCGGGGGAACACTATCGGTTACCATAGACACCATCGCGTGTGCAAACACGAAAGACGATATAGAGAAACTGGAGCATGTAACGCTGACCATGAGCTTCCAACATCGCAGGCGCGGACAGGTCAGCATCGACCTCTTCTCGCCGAGCGGGACTCGGAACGAAATGCTGTCGACGCGTCGCTATGACGACTCGAGAAACGGGCTCCATGATTGGACATTCATGACTGTCCATAATTGGGGAGAAAATCCGAAAGGCGTGTGGATTATGAATGTCACAGATAATATAAATGTAATGGGGAAACACCTGAACGCAGGCACCTTTGTCCAGCATGACACCAGTAAACAGGCGGCCGATGTAGAGGACCTCGAACAGGAGGTTGGTAACGAGTCACCGATCTTATAAATATGACTGGACCACTAAGAAATATATTATTTACAAAGAGTAAACTGAACTGCTGAACATGACTGGGCTACTAGGCTTAGGGAAGACAGAATAGGTAACTGATCTTTAGATTACAACTGGACTATTGGTCTTAAAAAAATGTGATAACGGAGGTTACTGATCTGAAGAATGTTACTGGACTACCAACTTACTAAGAATTTACTGATCTCAAGAATATTACTGGACTACTAATTTACCAAGAATTTACTGATCTCAAGAATATTATTGGACTACTAAGACGTAGGGAATATGCAAATTGAAAATTTACTGATCTCAAGAATATTACTGGATTAAGAAAATTAGGAGAGGTTACTGATCTCAAGAATGCAACTGAACTACTTGACATAGAAATATACGATTAACGGAGGTTACTGATCTCAAGAATACAGCTGGACTAGATATAGGACAAGCGTTACTTACTCTGTATTGATTACAGATCTCGAGAATAAAACCTGGACTATATATTCTAAGGACATTTGTTTACTGTAGGTTATAGACGACCAGAAGAAAACAGAAGAGCTAGAACGTCGGAAGACGGGTAAAGACACTACCCGTCCAGCGCAAGAAAACTCCCGTTATCCGGAGGGGGTGAAGAAGTTCACAATATACCGAGGAGGGCCAAGAACAGAAGATAGAAAGTATTTTACTGGTGGTTATGGTGAGTTGTTTTTGTGCTTAAAAGGACATTGGCAATAAAAAATTACTCTATTACAGATTGTTTATATCTTGCTTAGGTTTCAAAATATTTTGACTGAAAAAAAAGTGAGCTGTATGCCATCTTGGATTATTGAGGATATGTATGTTACGTCTAGCCTGCGAACAGGCTCTCAAGCTGAATTGTGAGCCTGCATCGATGACTAATGAATTTGAATATCTGCGTCTCAAATTACGACGCGAAATTCTCATTGGTCAGATGCTATAATTTATATGTTTCCGCTGTGCTCTATATGTCAACTGCTAAGAGCATTATGCATAAAAAACACATTAACTGATCAAATTGGTCTTGGCCGTCTTATCTCAAAGCACGAAATGTTCTGTTTTGAGAAAACAGTATTTAAAACATTTGAACTTTTGCTTGAATATCTTATATTTCGAAAAACAGTATAAACTGTACAGTCTAAATTTAGTTTGCACGGTCTAAATTTAGTTTGTACGAAAGTTGTAAACAACACCATATAAGGATAGACATTCCATATTTGGAAAAAAGAACGTTACGGGGCAGATATTCAAATTCATTAGTCATCGATGCAGGCTCTCAATTCAGCTTGAGAGCCTGTTCGCAGGCTAAGCATGCCGAAATCATTTTGTTTTATGGAGATTGTCTTAACATTCGTACAGGCGCAAAATATTTAAAGAAATCATTACAATTATTTTTTTCTTTATTTGTTTCGTCACTATTGTTACAGAACGCATAATCTGGCAGTGCCCAATCGGCTTGGTACAGAAAATAATTCTTTCATGTCTCACTACTGTACATGTGCGAGAAATAATGGTCACGCACGCGCATTGAGTGCTTGGACTTAGAAAATATTTTGTAGAAATATAGCCGCCGTCACTCTTATGTTTTGTATGGGAGTTAGCGAAAAAATCGCCCTAGCTCTTAACCTAGCGCTACAATTCAAAGTGTTCAATCTGTTTTAGTTTGTACTGGTTAAAACCTAACTTCCAAGATATAGTTTAGAATATCTGGACTTAACCGCAATTCGGTATCGCAATAATTAAATATGAAGCATTTTAGTTAGGAATTGTATTGTGAAACAGCACAAATACGTCAAGCAGACCTCAAAAAAATCCATTTTCAGACGAAATATTGAACATATGCAAAGTTTTCAATCTGATTTGATTTGACTTGACAAGACATTGCATTTCTAAGCCCAATTTAGACCAAACCAGCACACTTTATTCCCCCTTCGGTATAGCCATGTATTTTTGGTGAATTTTCACGTATTTTAGCCTTTGAAATATGACGCCGCACGCAAAATTTGACCAAAATAACAGCAACAAGTTGGTGCTTCTTCTTCGAAATATGGCTGATGCCTCCATTTTGTATGCTCTAAATAAGCCTCTACAGCAGAGGAGCTTTGTAACCATACCTTATAGTTTCTAGGCAACAAAATATTATATATATATTCGTAAACATTGTCGGCAAGACTTCAGATGCGTGTAAAAGTGGGTATATAATTTTTTTCGCAAAGGTCAGATGGGTCAATCGAGCAAAACATATAAACACAGAAACGTTTCGGATGTCTAGCGTTTCTGTTTGCCCCGACAAGCTAAAATTTCTTATGAACGGGGTTTAACCATCCAATAATTAACCCTGAGCGGTTAAAAAAGCCTCGAAAAAAGCGTTATAAGCCACTGGTGGAAACCAAGACATTTATGAACGCAGAATATATTATACTTTAGCTCCGCCCCCTAGTGTCCACAATTTCTCGCCATGATGTCACTTATGAATTAGATACAGTTGTCAAAACAAGGCGCCTTTCATTTCAGAGCTCGTGGGTTCGATTCTCCTTACAGGCTCGTATTGAAATATTCAGTCAACGTTCGTGGGTTTACTTTGGGCGCACCGGATTTCTCCCACAGGGAAAAGTTGACACGGTGGGTTAGGATAAACACAGTTAAGAAAGTAATAACACAATTGTGGTAATACGTATAAGCGTGATACTTGATGTAAAACGTTTGATCATATCCACATATAAGTTTACAATATTGAAATGTTTAATCGTAATCGTTAGTCAATAGTTGAGATATGGTCTGGAATCTGCATGAGTAAACGCCCATACTAATCTACGGCTTTAAGTTGAGATAACTTCACGTGTGCAAACAGCCTATTTTGAAATTCTACTTGTTAAATACTTCAATAATGCGGCCGAGTTATTCCAAGAGGTGATGCCATTAATCGATTGCTTCATTATGCGAAAGGTAATTGTGTTCACCGTATAAACGATGCGTAAATATCACTGATCTGAACTAGAAACTAGACGGTGCGTTAGCTGTGCATAAATAAGACCAATGCATGGCGACCGCTCTGGTATGACCACCGCAAATATAAAATGCTGAGATTTGGGAGAGGTTTTTACAAGTTTCTGGTTATTGGTGGGAGAAGATAAAGCTTGTTTAAATAGAAATTTAACAACAGTCTATGGCCTCTTCTCTCCTTTATATATTTTGCGTGAATAATTAATGAGGTCACACAAAGATGGCTACCCACAAGTCTCAATAGGCCTACCCAGGGCCAGTGTTTAAAACGTTCGAAATCTCGTCTATAGAGGAGATATGGGAAGCTATATCATTTAAGTTAACAAACAAAACAATCCCATCTTTTCAATTCCAAAGAATACTTTATCCAGTCCTAGATTTCAGATCAGGAGTAAATAAAAAGAACCCGATAAAAAAAATTTTGGCCGAGTTCCGAGACCATATATCTTCAATGAAATAAGTCATTCATTTTTGCTTTCTTATGAGAAAGTGTTTGTGATGTAATATTTAAGTAAAAATGGCCAGCAACGTTTTTTCAGGTTTAAAAATACGAGGGCGTAGGCCAAGTGGCTTTAGACTTATAAAAAGCGTGATGCGAACTTTGCAAGTGGCTTAAAATTCTAAATCAGTTTCAATAAGTCAAAACTTCGGGTGAATGGTTGAAATTAGTATTGTCCCCGTCAAAATCATTTAAGTAACATTGACCACAATAATCTACTCTTTTTAATGTCAGAATCAGTGAATACAGTCATAATCTTACCGCCAGTATAGTAATTGGTTTATTAAGTAATGGTAATCGCACTGAGTGGAGTGCAATTTGGTCGGCTGAAATCAAACGAGTGATTACAAAATCACACGACCGCGAAGCGGGAGTGCAACTTGTAATGACAAGTTTGATTTCAGTCCAAAATTGCACGACACAAAGTGCAATTTCCTCTTTATTATATTCATTTTGAAATCTTAATTTTAATCAATTTTGTAAAACGGAAGCAGTTTTTTTCACGAAAGACATCCCCAACTTCCCTAAATGCCGTATCGTAGCAACAAACGAACAAGTTGAACATTCTTTAAATCTCCAAACGTTTTAGCAAAATATGAAGAAAATTATCGAACTGTGAACAGTAAAAGACAACGTACCAATGTAAGTTTAAACATACGATGGGTTTTATTAGCATTCTGATAGAGTTTTGGTGCGGTTTCTTCATTCAAACATCAACAAATTATACGATACGAATTAGCCTTTTCCCAAAAGAGATCACAGTAGATTCTGGGATCGTTAGGAGGGACAAAATATATGGTGACAGGCGTCAAATATGTGAAAGAGTAAACGTATCTACTATAAAATAACAACTTTTTAAACGACCAAAAATGAAATATCTCCTTTTTACATTAAACATTTTGGCTAATTTAAATGTGTGCTGCCATATTTCTTGACCCCCCAACATGGGATTTGTGGGACTAGACCCAGTTCTTTGGGAAATGGCTAATTGTTTAGTTGTTTTTCCTGTCGCTTTATTAATTGCTTTTTTTTTGTTTTTTGCCATGTTTCACAAAAATTTCGTTCATTAATTGTGAAGCTATGCTTTATTTTGTTTTTATATGCAAAAAATTTGCCAAAATGGCAATATTCTGATTTGTTTATTTTGCTCGGTTTGCCAGATCACATTTTTCTTAAGATTAACTGGCTAAGCGAATTCTACACTTTCCTTTGATTTGCTAAATATGATCACCACTTCAACATAATTGGTTTAAAAAATGATGCGACTACAACTCGCGCTGATGCGAGCAAAGCTCAAAATAGTGCGATTTGGGCTGTATAATCACACTAGTTTTAGCCGATCAGATTGCTCGAATCGCGCATGATTTCAAAATGAATATAATAAAACAAGTATAAGCAGCGTTCGACCCCATGAAGAGCCATTAAAAAGTTTAAAATCGAGCTTCTAGACTTAATACAATATCTTTCTTTTGTATTTGCAACAAGGGAGCACTCGGGAACTGTATAGCTCTGTCAGCGATTTAAGTTCACTAATTTTAACGTTACGTTTAATACATCGTGCCCCCCGGGGCATCTCAATAAAATTTACACAAACAGTTCATAAAATGTACAGTATATGTGAATACAAATTAAAATATAGCTCCGAATGTTTCATAAATACTAATAAAAAACTTAATAAACACTGTTCGAATAAAAATCCAAATTCACAACCTCCTAAAAATTTCTTGAGATAAGTCCCAAAAACCTTTGTTAATATGTCGTTCTAGTCCAGTTCACGCTGTTCTAGTTTTGCCTTCAAGTCATTGATGGAATTTGATTCCGTGACGTAAGAGGGTAACATCTTCCAATATTTTATAAATCTACGTTTAAAAATGTCGTTCGCTTAAAAATTTCCACTTCGGCCATGATCATTAGTCCCACAAAATTTCGTATTAATACACCTGATATTTTTTCCTTTCCTTATGACAGACAAATACACACATTCAGACAGACAGATACACATGTAATAAAACTTGTCCACCATTTCAATTAATTTGAACTGTACCTCAAATGCTTTGGAAAAGAATGAACAGTGTCGAAAGGAGGATAGTCTATATGGCGCGGGTGGCGAGGATGTATATGCATCAATTTTTAGCCGATTGGCAGAAAGTCGCGAGAAATATTGGTGTTAGAGATAATTAAAGGAAGAAGTAACCTCTTGTGGTTATCAAGTTGCCTACTATGCAAATTAATAAATACCAATTCTTCTACCTCAACAAGAAATACGTTAGGGAAGGATAGAAAAAAGTTCGTCTAAAGTAATTAAAATATTTGGCCTACGTATCTTAAAAACTCGTTCAAATCTAACGTGCAATCCAAGATGAGAGAGTGCTGCGTATAGTGTAAATGTAATTGCATGGGGTTGAATGCCCAACCTATGGATGAGCGTCGGTTAAAGACAATGGAATTGGAATACATTATTAGTTTATGACATTTTACGTCCATTGTTTCAAAGAATGATTGCACTTCGCCCTATTGTCTCAAATATTTGACTAGGTTTCTGCTTCCATCTTCTATAAGAAAAGGACATTATGGTTTCCCATGAATAAGCAAAAAAGTTTCATGAACATTTTTTACTTCCATATATGGTGCATATGCGAAACGATAAAACCATATTCTGATGCAATTTAAAAACGCTAGATGCGCGACCAGGATTCATAATAAAGTTTCTGAAACGTTCTCTGATCGTAAATTTTTATTTAAAACACAAGCTTTTGACTGCCACTCTGCAGTTTTCGACAGGAAAAGTGACATTAAATCATATTAAACTATTCTACGGATATAGCTACAAGGACAGTGGTTTACAATTACAATTATAATGACATGAAATTTAACAATGAGTAGTTTCGCCTACGTAAAGTCTAGTGAAACGAGTATACTTATAAATATAAAACTATGTCTATGATCTGTTCTTTTTTAACAAAAATCTATATTGTTCTGGTAAATGTTGCGTAGTGTTGTCAGAATTGAGTGTGGTCAAGACTCCAGTGTTGCACTGTGTCGATAGGTTGCCTTGTCTAAGATTTCGCACTCATCAAAGTTGATTTTATGGTCCTGAGTTCAAGCTTGTTTTGCTACGTGTTTTAAATAAAAATTTATGATCAGAGAACGTTTCAGAACTGAACTTGATTCAATTTCCTTTGTAACTCAAACAAAAAATATTAAATCTGTCTCGTGTTGACCAAGATTTGGTTGAGATTGTTGTCTTTGTAATGGATTGGCAGGAAGTTGTTAGAAAGAATTCGTGTTAGATAGATAAAGCAAGAAGTAAGCATGGGTGAATAAAATTGGCCACTATAAAGATGATTATCTGCTAATTGTTGCACCTCAAGAGGATTTACATTAAAACAGGAATCTAATTAAAATATTTGGGCTATAGCAACCTTGAACTTGGCCTCATTCCAAATATAATGTTTAAATATAGAAATGAGAAAGTGTTGAGTATGCTGTTGTATTGTAAGGCTTTGGATGTTTAATCTATACACATAGTGAGTAGTGTTCACAAAAAATTGCATGACGTATAATATGTGCATGCATGTATGTTACTTATTTACATAAGTACGTTTCCTCGTGTTAGCGCAAGGAATTTATAAAATTACTGCATGGTGAAATGAACAGACAAACATTATCCGGGGACATTTCTCAAAGTGAACATTTTCAGAACCCAATCAATTTAGTCCACGCATAATTCATGCACTTTTATTAGTTCAAACTTTGCACGCAACAGCCCGAAAAATCGACGCATGCTGCCCAATACGAAACTTTGCAACAGCCAATCAGATTATTCCTTTCCCACTTCAAGGTTTTGCAACAACCCAACAAACCAGCCTGCCCGTTTCTTCTTTAGCAGCCTGTACAAGCAAAATGTGCAGGGAACTTAAAAATAATATTCTACTGAATTATCTGAACTTCAATCTTCAAAATAAAACAAAATCTTCAAAGATGATAAAAAATTGACATTTTATTATATTATGCCATATCCACAGTACAAACTATGGGCATAATGACTTTTTTGTATGGCAAATATTCTCTCGGATACGCCAGGTGACTGAAGGTGCATTAAAGGAACACTCTCAGTATAATTGTATCATTTTTATTCAAATTCTTTATAAATTATAGTGATAAAACTTGAAAGAGTAGAGAGTTTAAGATTCACCTTATACGGCAAACGTCAGGCAAAGAAAAATTTTACGGTATCTGGCAATAAAGAGTAAATTAACTTGCTGTTTTAAAACTGAAATACATAATTATTCTTTCGACACAACAAAGAAAGTATGAAACGAAAACGTTCAACGAAAATTATGCCAAGAAAATTCGAATCTGCCGTTTGCCCTTCCCGGAAACGTGAAGCATAAACTCCCTATAGTATTGCCCAACGGCAACGCCTATTGAAATAGAACGCTGACGAATAAACTGTTATGTATAATGACTATTTTGTATGGCAAATATAAGCTTTATGCATGTTAAAATTTCTGCTGTTGTAAAAGAATATATTTTCACTGTTGATCTTTAGTTCCCTATGGTATACTTACTATCACAGTCTATACTAAAGTATCAATTATTTATCCTAACATGCAGACACAAGCATTTATTAAATATATTACTATACTATATATTTTTGAAATGGAAAAGATGATCTATATGTGTTTTTATATTATCTGATCTATATGTGTTTTTATATTATGGTTTGTAAAATAGTGTTAACAAAATGTTTTTCATATTTATTTGTGGGACATGATTTTTATAATCCCTCTAAATATGAACAACTTTGGATATCATCAAAAAAATTGGGGTATACTAAACCAGTTTCGTAATTCCGCTCGACATGCACTGACGTTATAATCTCGCGATTTAAGGGTTACCAACCAGACACACTATATATAGGCCAATATACTAGCCAAGTGTATAGAAACAAGTAGTGAACTGAATACTTTTTATATTATGAATAAACTGACTGCATGCTTACCCCTCCAAACGAAAGAGCATGAAAAAGCTCAGGAACAGCACTGCTAAATTTAATTTGTTCATCTTGCGAAAGTCTGCCACATAATGAAAGGGCGTGAAAAGGCAATTTTCTATATATTCCGTGCGTATACACGGTAATTAGCCATTTCCCAAAGTCCTGGATCTAGTCGCGCCATTCCCATGTTGGAGGGACAAGAAATATGGCAGCACACATTTAAATTAAAAGTACAAAAATACATCGATAAACTCTTGCAAAGAATTTCATTGCTGCTTGTATAACTAATTGTAATTGCGAACTTGTGGTAATTCAAAGTACAGACATGCTGTCTGTTGGAATTTGGCTTTTTTCCTGGCCTTTCTCTGAACAAAGAATATTAAGAACAAAATACTTAACTCTTTTATTTATAAAAAATACATAAGCTTTTTATTATGTAACTACAAGAGCTAGGAAACCTTATGTTACACGCGCTACCAGTTCTAAACTCCTCTCCCAAGAAGTCCTGCAGGAAGGGGAATCTTTCTTTGGTCCAGCGCTACATATAGTACAAGAGAAAACCTTAACTATACGTTTATACTAACTAATTCCATATACATGCATACGTCTATATTTATCACAATTATAAACCAAGAACGCCTGCTTGCTGGGTAACTTTCAGTATATGCAAGTTGATCAAAGTAATCAACAATATAGAAGCTGCCCATGACTTTAAAACATTTTACTCGCGCATAATGTGATATATTTATTTAGTTTATATATCATACTCCAAAGACGAAGAAAAAAATATAATTAGCCTACTGAATTTTTATATCTCAAGTTGCCGAAATTTGGAGATAAAAAGATAGTCGCTTCATGCAATATCTGATTTTTTTTTCAATCTTAATCGTATTTTGCTTTTAAATATAATTATTTGGTTCATCCATGGTAAAAGACAATGCACAATAAGATCCTCGACATTCCAGGTTTGTGTGGTAAAAATAAATATCATTATAGGTTTGTTTAATTGTTGCGATACGTTTCTTTGTTTGCCTGGTTTTGGCGCAGCTAGCTTTCGATCCAATTCCGGTCTTTATTGGTGCTAGATAATAATGTTTGGTCAAGAGCCATGCAGACCTACGGATCTACAGCTAGTAACACAACATAAACGTGATGTTTACCGACAAAAATCAAGGGCGATCAATTATATATAATCTAATGTAAATATTTGGGCTACAGCGACTTAAAACTTGGCCTCATTCCAAATATAATTTGTAATTATAGAAATGAGAAAGTGTTGAGTGTGCTGTTATATACGTTTCGTTGTGTTAGTGTATGAAATTTGAAATTTGTAAAATTACTGGCGAAAAGAACAGACAAATTTTATCCGGAGACATTTCTCAAATTGAACTTTTTCAGAACCCCATGGCCATCTAAACCATACGCAAATTGAATTTACTTCGTACCTAACACAAAAAAAGAATATTAAATCTGTTTTGTATTGACTCAGATTCGGTTGAAATTGTTGTCTTTGTAATGCATTGGCAGAAAGTTGTTAGAAAGATTCGTGTTAGATAGCCTGAAACAAGAAGTAAGCATGGGGTGAATAAAATTGGCCACTATACAGATGATCATCTACTCATTGATGTCGTTTATATAAACGAGTATCTTTATGACATTCAGTATATAGTTCGTAATTTCCAGTCTTCAATTCGTCCTGAACGTGTAGCTCAATTGGAAGAGCATCAATCTAGTAACTCGAAGGTCGCGGGTTCGAAGCCCAGCCGCGGCAGGCAAACTTTTCTGCCTGCGCGCTGTCTGCTAATTACAATATATCTCACTCGAGAACATTTCATTTTATATATATATATATATATATATATATATATATATATATATATATATATATATATATATATATATATATATATATATATATATATATATATATATATATATATATATACACGCGGTATCTCTGCAAAGAATTTCAATACGTCTTGTATAACTGACTATAATTGCGAGCTTGTGCGAGAGTACAGACATGTTGTCTGTTGAAATAGTGTTTTTTACCTGCCCTCTTTCTGAACAAAGAAATTAAAAACAAAATACTTAAGTGTTTTATTTATAAAATACTTAAGTGATTTTTACCTGCCCTCTTTCTGAACAAGAGCTAGAAAACTTTCTCTTACATGCTACCAGTTCTATATATATATATATATATATATATATATATATATATATATATATATATATATATATATATATATATATATATATATATATATATATATAATTAACGTTACAAATATCTTAAAATAACATGTTTTTTCGCTACTCTGAGTTTCACGATCTTGTTTAGTCTTTCAACCAAAAACAACCCGTTTATATATATATATATATATATATATATATATATATATATATATATATATATATATATATATATATATATATATATATATATATATAT
>CACRXK020003346.1:0-33734 GCA_902702795.2 Paramuricea clavata | reverse complement strand
CCCCCCCCCCACCTGTGGCTGAGGAATGTGCCTATTTCCATATCTAAGCCAATTTTTATGGATTTTGCAATTATCAAAAAGTTACAAATTTATGAATGAAATTTGATGAACAATGTCCGACAGTCAGTAGCCCTCAGAATTTTGAAGATGTTACTGTTCATAATTCTCAGTGTACTATACGTGCATTCATGCTTATATTCAAAATAATTTTTGGCAAGCTGGTAATCTAAAATCCCACACCCATACCATAAGCCATTGAACTTTGCCGATGGCAGTTTTCTCAGTACACTGCGAAAGCTCTGTGATAATTCACCTTGTTTCACCCAATCCATGCTCAGCGCCCCCTGCCCACCCACCCCAGACCTGGATAAAATATCGCTCACAAATAAATCTAACCCTAAAATGAAAACCATTAACCAGTTCTATTCTAACTGACCTGTGTAGCCTGCATGAGCTGTTGCCAATGTCGTTCCCTGATGGCTGGATTCTGCAACTCACATACAGCTCGTAATGAAGTCACCATATTCTTTACAGTCGAATCTAGCCCTGTGAATGCATCCCATGCCCTCATCTCTTTATCCAAACTTCGAATCTCTTTCACAAACCGTTTGCATTCCATTTCCATGGTCTCCACGTTAATATCGCTCCATAACGTTGTCTTCCAGTCGTCAATACTGGTGAGGACTGCATAGATCATGTCCCACAAGCCTTTCAGAAGGAACACTTCACGACGGCACGCACGAAGTTGTTTATAGTCAGGGAAGTTGACTTCGAATAATCCTGCTGATTCACCAAGCATCTTCATTTCTTCTTCCATTGCGCAAATTTGACCATTAGCCTACAAAATACATTGAAATTGATTGATCACCATCTTTCCCGGACCAAATCGCACAAATATGCCCGTTGCTATCTAATTCAGAATTTATAATATTTAATTCTTATATGGTGCTTCTTCGATAAAATCTCCAGAGGCGCTTCACAATTTATGATATAAAATTAGGTATCTTATAAATACAATTACATACAATCAATTTCTAGAAGTAAAAAGTTGTATACAAGTCTTACCAATTATTAAAATATATTACAGTAGATCAAGTCCGTGTAAGTGTTTTTAAACAAGTGTGTATTCAGTTCTGATTTAAAACAATCTAGTGACTTGCATAGTCAAATGTAAGGCAATGAAAGCTTTAAAGACTACAATGTACGCCACCAAATTTTTTATACCTTGTCCAGTTTTTCGTAAACTTTCTGTGAATTGAACATGAACGGCGCTGTCTTTCTGAAGTCTTCTCTGAACTCATGTTGTTTAACCTAGAAAAAAGTATGTTTCACATTTAAAACATAAGTACGTAAAAAGTAGAACGGACCATAAGAAAATACAAAATAGTTTGCAATAGGTAGCTCTTTGTTATATTATGTAGAACTATTTGTACTTCGTGTTAGATTAGACTTACATCAAACTGGCCACATTTCCTTCTGATAATGGCAACCTCTGCTGCTTGTAATGGAGCGACTTGTTGTTTCACTGTCACTGCGTTCTTCTTGCAGTTGTTCCATTGTTCTGGCAGTTCCTAGAAAGGTTTAAATGATTTAGCAAAACACGTGATGATCCATTTAAATCCATACCATACCATACCATACAATATCATACCACACCATACCATATTACACCATACTACACCATACCATACCATATCATACTACCAGTGATACTACACCATATCATACTATACTATACTATACCATACCATACCATACCATAACATACCAACACCATATCATACTACACCATACTATACCATATCATACTACGCCATACCATACCATACCATACCATACCATACCATACCATACCATACCATACCATATCATACCATACATCATATATCATACCACCTCCTTCCACCTCACCCCATACCACACAATACCATACTCAACCATTCAAAACCATACCTCGACCACACACCATCATATACCCAACACGTAAAGCGAAACCACATTTACCTGTAACTGTGTATGCACTTCCTCGGGTAACTCCTGACCATATGTCTTCAATAATTCAATGGTTTGTTTCAAAGGTTCAAACATCTCATCTGTGGTAGCTTGACGATCTTTCACTGCCATTAAATGACCCATAACCGCTACCAAACCATGATAGTCACCTTCCGCTACCTCCTCAGCTAGACCAACATCAGCGATCTTGATAAACTCTACCAGGTCATTCAAACTAATAAAGACAGTAGACGTTAATGATGATGGCCATGCACGCATTGATTAAACCACCTTAGATTAAACCACCTTAGATCAATTCTAAACTGTTCTCGTTAGAGATTTATCAATTTAAAGGACATGGCTAAATCGACCACATATATACTACAAAGGAAAACGAAAATAAAGTACCTTTATTTATACTCATTAGTTCTATCAGTTCTGAACAGCTCTTCCTAGAGACCCAGTAAGGGTCACCTCTTATTGGTCCAGTGTTACTACAGGAGGAAACCTAAACTAAGCTAACTTCATTTATACTGGATAGCTATATCAGTTCTAAACTGTTCTCGTTAGAGGTCCAGCAAAGGGCATGGCTAAATGGACCACATATATACTACAAAAGGAAACTAAAGGACAGCTCTGCCCTAGAGGTCCAGTAAGAAAAACTCTTACTGGTACTAACTATCTCATTTGTCAAGTGTCACTACAACAAGAGGAAACCTAAACTAAGCTGACTTTATTCACAATGGGGTCCATGCAATAAAGGCCATCCCAGACTAGATAAACAAAGAGTAGTCATATTATCTTCACCTGTTTGTTACGTGGTCAATGAGATGTTGCTTGAACATGTAACTCCATCGCTTGATGATATTCAGCAAAGCTTGTTTGAACGGTTTGGCATCGACACAGAACCACGTGTCAAACATTGAAGTGCCTTTAAAACCATCCACTTCGACAAACAATTTCTCGTACGTGTCGATCTGGAAGCGAAAGAAAACGATGAAATTCTAAATGACTAAATGTGACTGTTAACTTAGCTACACAAAGGCCTTCAATCGCATTAGTAGATGGTATTCTGGAAGCAAATTTATATATCCTAGATCTAAGCAGAAGCATGCAGTTGCGAAAAATGCAACTATAGGCTGGCAGGAATCGAACCTACGGCCCTGCGATTCCGATGCAGCGCTCTAACCAACTGAGCTAGAGAGTTCAGTTGCTAAGCATTGACCACAGACTCATGTATATACTGTATGGAGTGAATGCCTTGGGTAAATATTGATTTCAACCATCTACCATTAGTTCCATCGAACGAGATGTCTAAAAATCCCGATATTTACCCTTACAGCTTCAATACATGATTCCAGCTATAGACCCATTGCACATGACGTCACAGCGCCGGTGACGATGCATCTGGAGGACAAATTAGCAATCTATGCATAATATAACTTTTGTAAACAAAGCAAATTTTGTAAAACTTTATAACAGTTTTGTATTAAAATGGTTAATTTTTGCGCTGTACGTGGTTGTTGTACCCGAACAGACATTGTTAGGGAGCATCTGGAGGACACTCTATGGATTTGTGACGTCAGTGCAATGGGTCTATAGACTAAATTTTGGCAAGAATAACAAAATCCATCACCATAGCTGAAGAGCATGTTAATAAAATTAGTAGAACTGCAAAGTTTGGCCGCGAAGTGCGGAAAATATAGTCATGCGAAATTTGCAAATTTTGTATTAATTTGTATTACGCGCGAGAAAATGCACCACATTTGGGCGAAAGTGGCGCATTTCCAAATGTGGTGTGCATTTTCCCTTGCATGATACAAATTAATACAAAATTTGCAAATTTCCTAAGGCTATATTTTCCGCATTTTACAACATTTCGCAACCAAACTTTGCAATTTTACCAATGTTAACATGCTCTTTCTGGCTGTGATGGATTTTGTTCTTCTTGCCGAGATCAAAATTTAGTCTGTAGCTGCATGGAATCATTCATTGCATTACCTGTTCCTTGAACTGTTGCAAGGTGGGTGGGCATTCTGGCACGCCATCTTCAACGTGTGCTTCGATCTCCTCAGCCGTCAGAACATGATTATAGAGGAGGAACTGTCTCATGAACTCGCTTCTATCATCAACCCACAAGTACGCGTATGTATCGAACGAATTTCTGTATTCTGTGGCTTTGTTGATAACGGTCGTTACACGTTCCATCAGCTCTTGTCTCATCTCTGATAGCTCCAGCATGTCTTCCAAGTCAGCCTGAAAAAAAATTGTTAATAGGTATAGCATATATGTACATTTATTTGTAACTGTTATAATCAAGACTAAGCTTTCTCCGTCTATAAACTAATACTAAGGATGGTTTACACTATCACTGACAGTAGAATTTTGCATGGGTAAATTCTAACTTTTGAAAGATTTGTAAGAAATTTTTGAGGGAATATAAACAACTTGCATGTTACACTAATTTTAGATCTACAGTAGGCAAAAATTCTCATAAAGAACTTATTAAAATTAGCAAAATTGCAAAATTTGGTCACGAAATATTGTAAAATACGAAAAATAGAGCCTTGGGAAGTTTGCATATTTTGTATATGTTTGTTTTACATGCGGAAATTGTTACCATTTTTGAGCCGAAAATGGTAACAATTACAAACATTTGTAACTTTGCAAGACTATCTTTTCCAAGCTTTACAACATTTCGCAACCAAATTACTAATTTCATTATGTTATTTTTAGCTGTGGTGTTTGATTGACTCATTGTTTATGTTTATGTTTGATTGACTCATTGACCCATTGACTCATTGTTTATCACCGAGTCAGTTCCCCAAACATTTCTCACAAATCCTTCAAAACTTAGAATGTACCGAACAGGGATGGATACAGCATGATCTGGTAGGGGGGTGGGGGGGGGGGGCGCTCTGCAAGCTCTGGTGCCGAGTTGTGTCGGTCATGTGTGCCGCCCGCCCATCAACTTACTTGACTACCGCAAAGTCTTGCTTGACTACTGCATTTGAATTGTAATTGTTCACAATTCGTTTATCATCATGTCATTACTCAAATTACTGTATCTCATTTTGCCTCTAATAATTTTTTGCTTTATCATGAAAAATATCACCCCTCCCCCTGCACCCCTCTGGCCAGGGCTAAGGGGTGCACACTCCCCTGCACCCCCCCCCCAGTACATCCATCCCTGGTACCGAATGCAAAATTCCTAATGTGATCACATAAACTTTGATAGTGTCAGCCTTTAGTCCTACGAAACTGTACCTGATAATGTGAAGACTCGTTATGATCAGCCAATCTAGCGACGAGGGTTGCCATAGAATAAATATCACTGACAATACTTTCCACCATATCATAGAAGCCGTAGCTACCACTGACATAGTCCAGTGATGGTATGAACACCATATCTGGTGCTTGTAGTTCTAACTTCGCTTCAAATATTGCCAGTACGTTCGTCTTTGTATCGGTGTTTTCCAGTATGTAATTGAGCGACGCGTGGATTGCATTGAAGAAACCATCTACGATCATATCGTCGAGGTAGTCCACATACGCACGCCAGATTTCTGAAGGCGCGTCTGCTTTGAAGAGCTCCAGGTTTTGCTAAGGAAGGAATCAAATTTTGGAATCAAATTCAGGCCTTAAAATATCGGTCACGGACATTGTCCGACCTATTCGTGAAATTGTCCGACGTAGAAAGGAAACCATTGGACATTCTGCCCGACCTGAGTGAAACTGGGGTTTATTGTCCGACCTAGCTGTAACTGTGTCCAACGTAAATCAAAATGTACCCTAGTCCGGGACTAGAGGCTCGTCTGTTAAATGGAGAATCAGAGTAATGTGTATAAAAAGTGAACTGGAAATGTGTAATCATGTACGGGGTTTTCATCGTGGGGTTCGGGAATTCATTGCCAAGATTCAAATGACTTTTCCAAATTGTGCTGATATTAATTGTGTTGAAAAATTTCAACTTTTAACAATGATATTTTCGGAAAATTTTCTGTCCGTGGAAAATTTTCTTGAATGGAAATGGGCCTTTAGAATATAATAAGAAATACAATGTATAACCTTCATTAACTCATGGATTTTCTGTCCCGATTCTTCAATCATACTGTAGCGTCTCTTGAGAATAACTTCTTTCTCCTAATTTTAACAAGAGGAAAGAAATATTTGTATTAGCATAAAATGTTGTATATACATGTATGAAGTTTGCAATAGGTATTGTTCTAAGGCATGGGTTCTTTGACTACGGTATCTACTTTATATACCTCAATATTCAATAGGCCTTCTCTCTTCTCTCCTTTGCGCTCATACAAAGGCGCATCACACCACGTCGTCATGAGTTGACCAACAGCCTCAACGTTGTCCTTGGCTGCTTGTACACGACGTTCTAAGTCATGAACTTGGTCACGAATCCTCTCTATGTACTCCCATACACCTGTGTAATGAGGTCATAATAAAAATTATTCGCATGCCGTAATCCTAAGTCATACCCCTTAATTCTAAAAGCTCACTCACACTCAAAGAGTGGAGGTTCAATCTGAGCTTCTCTTGAGTGTCAATGCTGTCTTTGCATAGCTGGAGGGTGAATAGTCACATTGTAAGGTACGACACTAACCCTCCAGCTATTCAAAAACAGCACTGACACTCAAGGGAAGCTCAGATTGAACTTCCACTCTTTGAGTGTGAGTGAGCTTTTAGAATACAGGCGTATAAGTGACCTTACTAAGTGACTACTCACCCTCCAGCTATTCTACAGCACTGACATGCACTCAAGGGCAGCTCATGCAGATCGAACCTCCTCTCTTCAAGTGTGAGTGAGCTTTTAGAATACAGGCGTTAGTCATTTGTTATTTTTCCCTATATATATATTGAAATCATTTGCAGAAAATATTGAGCCCTAAACCCAGGTTCCCATTTTCAACCTCTGCATAAGTTGCTCTATCTTTTCATCTAACTAGCATTATAGGCTTGGCCAGCCTCTAACCATGAGCAGCATTATAAGAAAGAATTGACAATTAAATATACAAACCATCGCTATTCCATGTCAACGTCTTTTCAGCCTGCTCTAACTGTTCATCGATTTCCTTGAGTTGTTCTTTGACCAATGGAAACTCGACTTCGAGCAAGGTTTGTCTTATGTTGTTATACCAAGCGACTGTGAGATCAAGATTGGCGCAATACTTGTGGAATGTCTCGTTACGTTCGTATACGCACGTTGCACTGTCGGGAATAGTCTCGATCACCTCGTTCTGAGCTTGTTCGAGGTACTTCACTTCGCGTAGTAAAGCGATAAGCTGTGAAATAGAGTCACGATGTCAGCATGCAATAATTATATAACCTTAGAACAAAATTCACATACGATTTCAAAATGCCTTTACAAGTGTTCCACACAAGAAATAATAATTTCACATGTGAAATTAATTTTCATAATATGTAAAAACTTTAAACCGATGTAAAGTGTAAACCGAAAAAAAATATGAAACTCAATGTTTACTTCACATATGAAATGTTCCAATTCCACACAAGAAATAATAATTCGAAAGATCCAAAATTAAAACGATCTACACTTCACCAACCTCTGGATCAAAATTGACTTTGATTAACGACGTCTGTGAATCTCGTATGATAAGTGGTTTATCAAGATTCTGCTGAGCAATATCGCCGACACTTCTTGTCCATTTCTCGTACGTCTTTTGTTCATAACTGAAACAGCAACAGGACAAGAATATTAAAGATGTACACGCAGTATATAATCAAGTGACTGGGATTGACTCGACGATGAACTCTCTCGACGATAAGGGGTACTTGACGTAAATTGGGCAAGTCTAAAGTCGGTTTTCATCCCTAACTATTGAATTTACTTACCCAGAAAGTAAGCTTTCCATTTCATCGTATTTGTTCAAGATGCTCATTGCCTCAGCACTTTCCAGAATACTGTGAAATAAAGATTTTAATATAGTCGTTATAAAACAAGTATAAGGACGCAGCTCAACCTGATCGAGTCGAAGTCTTACTAAGGGTGTCTCTGGCAGCCACCCTATGACTCGTGTCTGATCACGGAGCACAGTTACGGTGAAAGCAGGTGAAATAAATCAAAGAATCACTTCGGGACTTATCCCAACCCACCCTGTCAACATTCCTTGGTGGGAGAACAGCGGAATACCCGGAGAAACCCACGACATTTGGCAGAGAGTTGGGTGACTCTTTTCACAAATTGAGTGTCACGAGTCCGAAGCGAGAATCGACCCCACGATTTCAGAGGTGAAAGGCCTCGCAATAATAGGGTTTTCAAAATAAGCCAGTTACCGAGTTACTTTGTTATAGTATCCGAAATATCAATTCCGCTCTCCTTCCTCCACTCAAAGCTTTCAAACAAAGTTATTGTTTCCTCAACCTGGTCTACTTTACAGCCTGGTTATTTTCGAAAACGACGTACTATATTTCGTAAGATTGCATGATTTAGTTATTTTCCATCTTAAATCTTCAAGTTATCTTGTTGAAGAATGAAAGTAGTGATACATTATAATTTGGGTATACAAAGCTCAGCTGGATTGCTATCCAATCAATTTTCACTTAGAGTATATGTCTACTTAATTTGGAGACTTCCTAGACCACTCCTCACAGCCCTGCAATAATGTACAACAAACCTTACCCGTGATTTAGAGACAACTTGAGGCTACTCATTGGTATTTTAATTCTCTCTCTTAATTCTTGCGCCCACTTCAAACAGCCAGATATAGGTGGTTTATTCTTGTTAATCGGCAGTGTTTCTTCATTGCTCTCATACGTCTGTTGCTGATCAAATATGATCTTGGCGGTATCCAGGTCGTTTTCAAACATCGACAACAGTAATGGATATTTGTGCTCAAAGTCTGCGTGTATGCGAGGCCGATCCATCAGAGAACCAAAGCAATCAAGAAGCTACAAGATAGGATTGTTGCTTGTAAAACATAGTTTCGACAGGGTGTCCACCCTTTGGTGAAGGTGAAATTCAAGGACTTTTCCAGGACTTTCAAGGCCCTTTTTCAGTAAATGACCTAGAACTGGGAAAAATCTATGGAAAAATTTCAGTAAGGACCTAGAACTGGGAAAAATCTTTGAAAATGGCACGGATTTGCCGTAAATAATTCACTTTATTCAGTAATTTTAATCCAAATCACAAATGTTGGCACAGCCGGAGGTTAAGGAAATTAATTCCAGGACTTTTAAGGACTTCTACCTGATTCTCAAGGACTTTCCAGTTCTTTTCCAATTCAAGGACTTTCCAGGATTTTCAAGGCCCGTGGACACCCTGTTTTGAATAGGGGTGTGAAATGCTCATCGCTCAACGCTACTCTCTGCGCTTATGTAAGTCGTAACCAGCTCGCTACTGAGCACGTTGGTAGAACGTTTTTACATTCTTAACATTTTACATTCAGTTACCTTTAGAACGCCTAGAGTACCACAGCTGTCATCAAATGCTTGACATAAAACCGAAGCCAGACGTCGATCTAGGTCAGCAATCTTGCTTGTGAAGTCATTATAATCATCAACAAATTCCTAGCCAAAAACGAATGTTAATCAGAATGAATTAGCACCACGGGCTTTGGCATGTTCATGTCATTTATGCCTAGTTATAGGGTCTACACTGTTTCTCCTTTATGTCCAGTAAAGGATGATTTACACTATCAAAGTTTCTGTGACCACAGTAGGAATTTTGCATAAGTAAATTCCAAGTTTTGAAGGATTTGTAAGTAATGTTTGAGGAAAGTGACATACTGTAGTGTTAAACCCTGAGCCAGTTCTCTCACACATTTCTTACAAATCCTTCAAAACTTAGAATTTACTGATGCAAAATTCCTACTGTAAAATTCCTACTGTGATCACAGAAACTTTGATAGTGTAAAACCAGGCTCAAGGGTGTCATCTCTAATTGGTCTGGTGTTACAAGGAAGATGTATAACCAAGGATTCGTTCGACACATACTTTGTTCGTGGCATCCAAACCATCGTACGTTCTGTTTCCAAACACGGCAAAATACTCTGTAAATTCCTCAAATATCTCAACCACTTGATGGCTCAGCATTTTCCCTTTAATCCCACCAATCTCGACTTTCTCCAACTTGCAAAATTCGATCGCTGTCGAAAACAGCTCCTGGGGAGATAAATTGAGATTATGTTATTCGTAGTTACACATTTGACGTTGACCCGCGATTTATACTATACAAACGAACGATCCGCCTGGACAGACTAAAATAAACTAGGTTATTGACAATCCTATAGATTTATATCTAACCAATTTTTATCTAACCACGCACCTCGACTACTGCCACACGTTCGATGAACTTATCCAGCCTAGCAAACGCAAGTTCATTCGCAAACTCCCAGTTCTTGACGTTCTCTGGATCTTTATACAACTGACTCATGTTTCCCCTCGTCTGCAGGAACAGATCTTGCCACATCGTACAGACATTCAGCACGACTTGCGTCTTCTCCAGGGATTCTTCTGCCTCGCCTTTGAATATCTCGGCAGGATCAAGGAAGCTACGAGCCTGATATAGTGAGAAACAAAATTACTACATGATAATCGCATGTACATGTTTCTAGTACCTTCTTATCTGTGAAGTACTTTCTAATGTACAAAAGAGCATTTTCAGTCTTGACATATCGGTGGAAACTAAATGATAGATTCACGCACTAGCGAGCTATCCCCTACTGTTTCGGTGTTATAAGCTCAGTAGCTAATTCACGCTTCAATTTTAACGCACAAATTGTTGACCTCAAAATACCATTTGGGGTTAGCCGGTCTGTCGTCAACGCCCTAGTTCCCGCTATTTTCTTGCGATACTTACCATTTCGATAAGCATGTTACACATCTCTTGCAAGAGGACAATAATCCTGGCAGGTCGACAGTAGAACTTTGAATTTGCCCAAATCAAACCAATCGTGTGCATAAGAGCAGGCAAGACTTTCTCGATCTCAGTGAAGTCATATTGTTCCATATCTTCCAACTGTCTTCTCAGTGGCTTGAGGAATGTGTTAATGTCGCGGGCTTCTTCCAGTGCTATGGACGAATAGAAAACATGTTGACGAAGAGATATAATATACAGATTGCCTTATTGAATACTATTCTGTGTCGAATGTCATTCCGCAACTTGCAACGCAATTTCCAACATAATGGACGGGTGATTTACCGAAGAGAAATGTTTTTCCTGATCCAACATTAAAAGTCAAACTGTTTTTTACCAAACCTCAAATATGTATTAGAAAATAAACGCCAAAAACGTTTCAAAGAAATGATGAGAATGACCATTATATTTCGCCAACATTTTTCAGTACCGTACTCATTTTTTTTTGTTGCCTGTTTGTCCTTTCACCGTTTGTCTAGTATGTGTCTATCTATTTGTATAATTGTATCTACACATGCACTACGCCTGTTAGTTCCCGTTTGTGTGTCCATCTATCTAACATCCTGTCAGCGTATTCTACCGTTTTCGTTCATTTTCGTGTATCTAAATCCGCTCAAAACAAACACTCACCACATATAACTTCTTTAAATATCGTCTTGAATGCCAAGAAATAGCTGCTTTGTGTTTTCTCTAACAGCTCCGCCATGCTTCTCACTCGGTCGTCTCTTAGCTGTAAACAACAAACAAATTTTAGCAAATACCCAAAACGTACATGTATTGATGGTTTTCATTAAAAAGGCTTGTTTACACTCTCTGTGGTTACAGTAGGAATGTTGCATCGGTAAATTCTAAGTTTTGAAGGATTTGTAAAAAACGTTTTTAAAGGCTTGTTCAGTGTTTCACACTCGAAGTTTTTTCTCTACCTGTTCAAAAATGCACTCAAGATTTTCAGCTCTTGCTTTCCAGAAGTCCAGTTCGACCATGGGACCAGGATTGGTTCCCTCAAGAAGTGGTTGTGCTGAGTCTCTCTTGAGGACGTTCTGTATTTGATGTGACCAATCAATAATGATTGATTCAATAGAGTGAACCAAACTTCTGTCAAACTGTTCCCCTCTACAAGAAGTAAGAAATCCCACATTTAAATATACTGTATCCATAAACCTCATCATAATCCTAAACCTGACCTTATTCATAAACCTGACCAAAATGCAAAGTTTCACCCTAATCCTAATAATCCTTGACCTGACTTTAATCTAAACCAGATAGAAATCTGATCCTAATCTAAACCTGATACAAATCTTAATTCTGACCCTAATCTAAACCTGAAACAAATCCTAAATCTGACCCTAATCTTAAACCTAATACCAATCCTAAATCTGACTCTGAATTCTAATAGATCTCTAAAATCCAATCTTAATCTAAACCTGATACAAATCCTAAATCTGACCCTAATAATCCTAAATCTAACCATAATAATCCTAAATCTAACACTAATCCTATATCTGGTCCTAATCCTAAATCTGACCTATTCCTAAATCTGACAATCCTAAATCTGACCCTAATTCTAAATCTGGCCCCAATCCTAAATCGGACCCTAATCCTAAATCTAATCTTAATCTAAACCTGATACAAATCCTAAATCTGACCCTAATAATCCTAAATCAAACCCTAATAATCCTAAATCTGACTCTAATCCTAAATCTGACCCAAATCCTAAATCTGACCCTAATCCTAAATCTGGCCCTAATCAATCCTAAATCTGATCCTAATCCTAAATCTGACCCTAATCCTAAATCTGACCCTAATCCTAAATCAGACCGTAATCCTAAATCTGACCCTAATCCTACATCTGACCCTAATCCTAAATCTGACCCTAATCCTAAATCTGACCCTAATCCTAAATCTGACCCAAATCCTAAATCTGACCCTAATCCTAAATCTGACCCTGTTCCTGAATCTGACACTAATACTCAATCTGAACGTAAACCACAAAATCACTGTTTTGTATGTAATGCTGCAGAAGACCAACCTTTCATCAGCTTCGCAAGCCTCTGAGACCTGATCAGATCCCACTGGCAATGGTAGCAATGTTTTTCCTTTGACTTGACCAGAAATGACAAACACATTGCTTTTGAGTGAGTGCACATGACGTAGCACGTCATGAGACACAACCGCAGGCCACTGTTCATGATTTCTTTGGTTTGATAAGAGAGGCACCAGAATCTAGAAACAAGGGATACAGTAAAACCCAGCACATAAGAACCTAGATTTTTCAAGTTAGCCTGAACAGGTTCTTATATAAATGGTGCTTATCACAAAATTAGGCTAAACAGGTTCTTAAATAGGTTCTTATTTTCTAAAGAAAAAGTGACTCATTTTCAGTTGGTGTAGAAAAAATTTATATAAATTATGCCCATATGAAGAGAAGACTTTGTTTTCTTTGATTTATAAATTTTAGTTTTTTTGCATAGTATGACCTGTTGCTAGGGCTAGCTTCGCCATTGTTCTGATCACTTAGGAAATTTTACATTGTACCATACCCAAGAATATTATCACAGCTGTTGCATGCATACACCATCAAAAATAGTTTTTGCCATTAATTAACCCATTAAGCTGCAAAGCTCTCAAATGCATTCAACTTTCTTTCTGTCTTTACTCTGTGTAACGCCCAATGATTTTATTCACGAAGCGGGGTCTTGTGCTCAAAACCGCTCGACTTTACTGAAGGTTTTGCTATGATTTTGGGATAACCGTTGCAATGCTGTCACCATCACTCGCCATGTTCCTAGCCAGTGTGTTTATGAGAAGCATTCACCCCCCTGAAAATATTTAAAATGGTAGACGCTCAGGGGCATAAGCACACTGGCTAGGAACATGCCAAGTGCATTTTGATGACGAATCATTGCAAATCATGGCATGGCGGCAGTTATGCTTTTTTGGCTAAGTCGGCTTTTTGTATGGTCTCTATTCTGTGGCCATACCAAAATGGGATGCCTCTCCCCTTCCTGGCTCCCCAGATCGTGACGTCCAGACTGTGGCAGTTTTTCATAAGTTTCCCACTTCTAATAAATTAGAAGTGTCTGGCATTCAACAGAATAGAACAGTTTGGCTTTTACTACGACTTGGCTAAACTTTGCCCCAAAAAATCGTGATGTAGACAAAAACAAACAAACATGCAATATATTAAAAAGATACTTTTTACAGGTATAAACTGTAAGACTGTAACTACAATAAAATGGAAAAAAAAAACACAACACACCTCTTCAACGAGGGCAAAAAGCTGCTCTGGCGGTGCATAGGACAAATCCCCAAAGGCCAAAGCCGTTTTCACATTGTCTTTACCGATATTTACGGATTTTTCTTTCTTCGCAACGTAAACGGCTTTCGTTTTCAAAGTGAGTGGAAAGTCATAAAGAGGTTGCAGTTGTCCCGCGGAATTTTGCATTATGACGAGCAAATGTAGCTCTGGCTTCTCAAAGAAGTTCAAAATCTGTTGTCTGTATTCTTCGTTGCCTTGCAACTTCGCCCATTTGTCATTTTTGAGCTTCATGCTCTTCAGGACATAGTCCGACAAGAAGTCAAAACGTGGGTCAGTGAACTCCATGTTGTCAAAACGTTGCTTAAAAAGTCCTTGGTTTTGCAAAATTTACAAATAATTTAACTATTATTAAACGCCAGCAGTACGGCCAAATGTATTCCAGTCATTCTCCGTCAATAAATAGAGTGAAAATACAAAACTTTCCTCCAAAATCTACCAATTTCTACAGCGTTTACTTTCCCTCCTTCGCGCTTTCTTGCCGACTGTGGTCGCTATCGTTGCTATGACGACAAAATGATTGTACACCAGGAACAATTACCCCCCGGAATAAACTCCCTATCGTACCGTCGTTTGCGTCTAACAGTAAACACTCGAAGATAAAACAATACATTTTGTGATGAGGAATAAACAAACTCAGTTTAGGCAGAACACTGTAAAGTTTAGGTTCAAACTGTATCAACAAAAGACGGCTCTTACTGGACCTCTAGGACGAATGCGTCTCTTAGAACTGATAGAGCTATCCAGTATAAACGAAGTTTAGTTTAGTTCAGTAACTATATGTGATTTAACATCATATATGCAAGACAATTATTCATCTTGATATTTTGCTGTACAACTTAAATATAACATATATACACGCAATTTTAATTAAATTTACATATAAGATCTAGTAAATATTAACAAGGCAATTATAATGTTTATAAATATTTTTGATTCGTTCTAATTCAACGGCTGAGTCTAGAAATGACTTTCATATATTTCTCGTGGTCTATCATTCAAAATTTGCTTAACCCAGCTGCAAACGTCCACTTCTACTTCTTCCTGTTCATATCTTTGGAGAAATGGAAATTCCTAGAAACGATATTGTAACAGTATTTAGATATCACCACCTACATATAAGTTCCAGGAAATATACTACATGGTAACCTACCAACAGTCGTTTGTACTTGGGCCTCTTTGAGACATCTTTAGTTACACTAAATTAAAATACAACAAAAAACAAACTATGTAAGCACTACGAAAGCAATGCTTTAAAACCCATTCTAAAGACCTCAGCACGTTCGGTGCAGATTCAGTCTAATCCCAAAAGACTGTTTCCCAAATGATATAGGAGATCCGAAGTACCTACGATTGAAACGTAACTAATATCCAAGAAGATGCGAAAGTCTAACCATTTACTGATGTCAATGTGCTGGTAGCACTTCCTCCTCAATTATTTTAAGACCTTGAGTAAAGGTCCGACCAAGGATTCAACCGACCACAATACGACAAGTGCTGGTTTCCTTGACGAGTAAAATTATCTTCCATTAATAAATAGTCTCAGCGGTGCAAGCCTAAGATTATGTCCATAACTATATCATGCGTTTCCTAAGGGTTCATTACTATTAGAAAAATCCTACCAAGTGTTCACAAAATCCATGAACTCGGGGGTAAAAGGGTTCCTCGAGGGATCGTCATTGGATAACTGAGGTGGGTTGCCCATCACAACAGCAGTGAGTTGGTCAAATACAGACGTCCATTTCGGATAGGGAAACTTGCCAGTTGCGAGTTCAATCTAAAAAATAGAACATAGTGTAATATCAATTCTGCTCTCCTTCCTCCACTCTTAACTCCACTCTTTCAAACAAAGTTATATTTCCTCAACCTGCTCTACTTTTTGGCCTGGTTTATTTTCGAAAACGACGCACTATTTCTTAAAACTGATTTAGTTAATTGCCATCTTAAGTCTTGAAGTTATATCTTGTTGAAGAATGAAAGTAGTGATGCATTATAATTTGGTTATAGAGCTCATTTGTGTTGCTATCTGATCAATATACACTTATGTCTACGACTCCCTAGATCGCTGCCCACAGCCGCCTACTAGTAGCTTTATCATTTCAGAATAATTCTGAAGATTTCAGAATAATACTGAAGATTTCAGAACAATTCTGACGTTTTCAGAATAATTCAGATTTCCAATTAACTTTACCATAGTCAAACCGAAACTCCAGACATCAGATCTAACATCGTATCCATTTCTTAACGAGTCTGGGTCGATTCTTTCAGGCTAAAAGGCAATAAATGCAAGCACTGTAAATTGGACGGAAATCCTTACCAGGTTTGTCAGGCCAATTAAATGTCAGGATTTTGAAGGGTTTTTATAGATGGTAATTTCGAGTGTAAATTTTATACATTTATTAGACCTAACCAGGAACAGTTGTGAAAAATGCAACTATAGGTCCTCTGGCAGGAACCGAATCTAGAGGCAGATCTAGCCTCATTTGCAAGGAGGGGTGTAGGTTTTCTATGGGGTAGTGCATGAGGGAGTCTTATGCCTGTATTCTAAAAGCTCACTCACGCTCACATTCAAAGAGTGGAAGTTCAAGCTGAGCTTCCCTTGAGTGTCAATGCTGTTTGTAAATACGGTATACCGTAGGCACTAATATTTCTATGGGTGCGCACCTTCGAACCTGGAACCCTTTTAGCAACACTGGATCAATAAGGGATAACAGTTTCTGAAGCTTTTAGGGATACTGAACAGTTTTGAAGTGATAGAGCGAAAGTTGATTTATACTCACAGCCATATAAGGTTTGCACCCGGCATCTCTAGTTTTCGCAATGGAGTCCACCAAATGTCCACTGATTCCAAAATCACACAACTTGATATTTCCACTCAGATCAAGCAATATATTAGAAGGTTTCACGTCTGTGGGAATGGAAATAGACGTTATGCATAATGACGTCACAAGGCTTGATGCCCGCGAGGAATACTGGTCTTAGTAGTCATCAAAAATTAAACAATTCAAAATGTGCACTATGGAAATTTTCCCGGGCGATGACTACTAAGACCAGCATTCCCCGCGGGCATCAAGCCTTGTTACGTCATTATGCATCAGGTCTATTGAAAATGATTCAAATTAGGAGCTGACCAAAATCCAGCACAAACAGACGGCCGAAAAAACATTCGTGGAAGCCGAATTCCTCACCCCATATTAAGAAATATCAAACGTATTAATACGACAATTTGTGAGACGTACAAATGGGAACTGCCCAAGGAGAAATTGATTTAATTTTGGTTAAGTTTAGATGAACATTGGATGAAAAATTCGAAAAGAAAAATTGCATTTATCACAGCCTACCTCTATGTATTATATTTAGGTTCGACTTTAAATAATCCAGCGCTTTGACAACCTAAAAAAATAGAAGTTGAACCGTTACCATTAAACAAAGTAAAATAATAAAGGAAGACAATCTGCAATGCATTGTCCTTAATCGTTTCTTATTCTTGAAAAAGGCAAGTGACAAAAACCAAGTGTGTTGTCCAATCAAATGCTGCTTTGATCGGACATTTTGTCCGGACAAAAAATAGCGGTCAGTTTTCTTGAAAGAATAGGTTAACCAAATAGAATTAACCTATTAACCAATAGGTTAATTGACCAATTAACCATTAAGCTGTCTCTGATCATCTTGCACAAAATACACAATCGTTAAATTTAGAAAGCATTTTAACTATACTGTATATACCATATCTAGTGGTGTTTGGCATAAAGGCCCATAAAGTATTATTTATTGACTTAATTTACCACAAATGGGTCATGGGCGCTGGGAGTCAAAATTGAATAGAAAAAATGTCCGACCAAATTTGAAAGTTTCCGATCAAATTTTATTTTCATCGGACTTTTTTCCGGACAATCTTTGAATATTATTTCAAGCTCTGCTCAGTGGGTGAATGTGGGGAAATATAAGAAAGTTTTGGATTGATAGGGATACAACTACCTGAAAAATACAAGGAGAAGTTCTCAGGTATTATTGGTAACTGGCACAAACCATTCAAGATGGGGAATAATATACTCACTGCTAATGCTACAACTCCTAGAATATCTTCTGGGATTGCTTGTCCTAATTTGCCATAGACTAATTTATATAATATATCCAGCGATGTTTCCATCAGTTCCATACAGATCCATGCGTCACCCTGGATATCAAGTAAAAAATTACAGCACTGCGCAGAAATCACTGAACACGTAAGAAAATTTCACACACAATTTCACATATTGTGAAAACGCATTGTCACATGTGAAATGTTCCAATTTACATGTTGAATAATTTCATGTGTGAAATTACTTTTCATTTGTGAAAAAATGTGTAAAACTTAAATTTTATAGAAGTGAAAATTCTAAATTTCATATGTGATATGATATGTGAATTTTCTATAACGCAACCTCCGAATTTCCTAAGAAATCACTTTGCAATTCTTAAGCATAAAAGATTTTAGGCCCCTGGGAATTGAAATCCAATTGCTAATAGATCATATTACTGTTGTTGTGCATTAAATAAATGCATAAATTTTGCTTTATGCACTCGCGTGTGCAGTAATTTTGACAGTTGTGCTATTTTAAATTCCCAGGCGCCTAAAATCTTTTGTCTTTAAAACAATGTCGATTTCTTGGGAAATTCCGAGGTTGCGTTTTTTTTTATACACCCTGTATAACGATCAATACACCCTTTCGATAATTACATCACATATACTTTTTGGTCTTGGAGCCTCGTTCTCATTAGTAAATTACGCAAGGTGATTGGCTCAGGGTTCATGAGAGAGAGGCTCCTCGCGGCCAAATGACGTAATTATCAAAAAGCGATCTATATTTGCACGTTGGAAAGGTTAGGAACAACACAGTCAAGAACGTGTTCCGGACGCATTTTTAGTTTGAGAAATTTGTATTAATGACGCACCTCAGTAAATAAAGCTCCATAAAACTTCACAATGTACCGACATTCACTGCTTTTCATGACAACTTCTAAATCCATTAAAAGTTGTTTCTGTTCTTTTTCATCAACAGTTGAATGTATTCTCTAAAATTTCATTAAAAACATAAAACGTTTTTGACAACATATACATCAACCAGGAGTCAATCGAGACATTACAGATGGCAGGTGAAGGCATCAAGTGTTCTTGCTTGAAATCAAGAATGGCAGTCAATAAAGCCTCGTGTTTGTGATTTCAAAGACTGTCACCACTGGCCTGTCAGGGTAGCTTGCCCCATTCTCTAATAGGCCCTGCCTCAAACCCCAGTATTTAAGCCATCCTGCCAAAGAAAAAGGGTTTAACCCAGTTCATGGTCAATAAAATAAGACGGTTCGGAAACTCGAAGCAGACATAATAGACCTCATCATCTATATGTTTTTGTCTTGGTCACATGTGATTGTATTTTTGCTAGAGCAACCAATAGCTATGGTTTTATTTAACCATTGTGTAATATCACGACTGGGTAATTAAAGCAACACACTGCTACTGGTTGGTTGAGCGAAAAAACAATACACATGTGACGATGAACCGACCATTCCTTGCATAAAACAAGACAAAAACATAGATAATGAGGTTTATTATGTCAGCATCGAGTTTCCTAACCTTCTTATTCGATTGACTATATGCCCAGTATTAATACCTTTACGGCCATTTTTGTCTGACTTTGTCTGTGAAGCATTTTGTTCACGGAACCAAAGTTTCCCCTCCCAATTTCACCCAAGTCAACCAGATCTTCTGATGTGTACTCATAGATTTCCTGAAAATAAACATTCACCAATCTGCATCAACCAAATATACAATTAACTGTTAGCATCTAACAAAAAAAAATGAAATACAGTCCAATCCCTCTGTACAGACACCTCTCTTATACAGACACCTATTTAACCCACTGGGCGGCAGTGCTCTCTCGTGGACGAGTAAATCGTCTGGTGTTAGACAGTGTAACATAATAAAGTACTGGGACCATCAGGGTGCAATGCAGCTAAATGAGTTATTGTAACAAGACACATTTTCAGATTGTTTGGTTAACCTATATATTGAGCAGCAGCACTCTTCACTTAAGAGTAAAATGGTCTGTCCTTAGATAGAGTAAAATAATAAAATATTAGTAGGTTGCATCAGGGCAGCTTAATGGGTTAAATTACTAACACCTCTCTAATTCCTTCAACTTTAAAGTTAACCCTTTAAGTGGCAATGTGCCCAGGTGCACCCCACTTTATTACTTTACTCTGTCTAATGCCAGATGAATTCACTCATCAGGAGAAGAGTGTTGCCACTCAATGGGTTAATGTATACACAACAATCAATCAAATGAATGTTCATTATTAACCTCATTTGGTCCAAATCTCAATTTACCAACAGCTTTGTGATCTTTTATTCTTTGTCTTGAAAGAAAAAAAATATTACATTCAATAGCAACAAAACATTAGTTCTGACCTAAAAATCCAAGTATTTAATATACACTTTTTATTACCATTTGTATTCAAGCGTTACCCCACCTCACTGTAGAAAGTCGTTTCCAAGTTTCGCAACCAATGTTGTGATTGGATAACTTTACATTTCACATGTCAAAATAGTGATGAGATGGGCCGGATTTACAGGTGGGGTGCACCCCCCTCAGGGTGCGATCATTCAAGATTTCTAGTCGTACCTGACTTGAAGAAAACTCTGGTATTCCATATTTGAGTTGTGAATACTACTTAATAGGCCTAAAAAAATACTTGTGGTTCCAATTTCATATCGTGAAAAAATTAGGGTAGGTAGGTCAGAAATAAATTTTTTTTAAATATTTTTTTCATGGTTTTGACAGGGTTTTTTGCCGAGCAATTTTCAGTACAGTCCCAACATCAATGTTCACTGGAGATGTGCATTTCCTACGGACGAATTTAGGCAATTTGGTTCAATAATTAGTGTGACAACAGAGGCCATTTTGGTACAGTGTATGAGCAGCCCGCAACCACCCGGAGAAAATAGGGTCGCACGGTCAATTATGTTGAAAAAATAATAGGGTCAGCAGAAAAAATAGGGTCGGTCGTGAAACCGGAATCACAGGTATTTTTTTAGGCCTTATTATATTGAAGCAATTGATTTCAAAATATTCAGTCAACTGGTATTATGACATCATTATAAAATTGGCATCGGTATCGGGTGGATTGTGTATGAATAATCGGTGATCGGTAATTTCTGATTGTTGCACAATCGGGCAATCACTACTGATAAACTACTCACATATTTACAGAATGGGATACTGGAGGCTTGTTCTTGTCTTCAACTTTTCGTCTGCTTATGCCACCATCAAAACTTAATTGCTTCAAATCCTGTCTTAAATTTTCTGGTGAGTTATCTTCTATATGTATTGAAATAAAAACACATGCTTGTTTGTGTAACATAAAAATTTGTTTAACTAATTATAAATTGTGGCAATTAGGCCGAAGTATGCTTATCCATGCATAGCACAAGTTTTATATTACTAATTATATGTTATAACTACGTAAATCTAAACTTATAATATTATTGCCGTTTAATAAAGCTACCCATGCAGCTAGCGGCCAGTTTTATTAAATTAAATAAATCCAGTTTAATTAAATATTGTAGTTTTGCATGGCAATAGTATGATATACTGTAATGTACGAGTCAAATCCAACCGCGATCAGCCCCCCCCGGCAACCCCAGGGCATTTGACTTAACATTATCCCCGTATAGACAGGAATTTGACGGCCCGGTCGGGAATTTGACGGCCCGGCCAGGCATTTGACCACTTGACAACAACTTGCTCAGCAGTTTTCCCTAAAAATATGTGTACATTCTAGCGCTTCACAAGTTTTCTATTTTGCGTCTTTTCAATAGTTTAAAAATTGCTTCTGAATCACAAATATCAATCAGATATATGATACAATATGCCCAGTTGAACAAAAAGAAGAACTGTCTGGCCTATTTTTCATTCTTTTTAATCCTGAAATACTTGTTCAATTTAATTTTGGCCAAAATTCCAGAACCAGGACTACCCCAATAGCAGGGCATTTGACTGTGGTTTCTGCTGTTCGGGCGGGCATTTGACCAATTATTTTATCGAAAGTCAAATTCCCCGGGGGTTGACCGGGGGGGGGGCCCTGATCGCGGTTGGATTTGACTCGTACATAAGTTTTAAGTGGCTTGTGGAGAACACCACATAGTGTAGATTTATTATTGGAAAGCTTTTGAATCTCGATTACAGATCTAAAGCTAATTTGCAATAATAAATATATGTGGTGTTTTCTGCAAACTAAAACTTAGGCCACTCCAAATTAGACTTTAGTTCCCCGTCCCCCGCCCGCGTCTCCTAGAAATGACCGCATGATTTGTACATTATTGCTAACTTGTTTCCATTATTTCTTGCAACAGTTGCAGATGAATTACGATAGACGGCGTTAAACAGTAATCAACATTGGCAAGTGTCGCCGACTAATGAAAACCAGCCTTTAATGTTATTTAGGCTTCATCCTGTAGTATTGATTAATCAACAATGGGACAGTAAGGGATTTAATAGTTTTATAGGCTCTTGAACACTCTTCCTGTAGTAATCCTGGATAAACGAAAGATGACTTTTACTAAACCTCTAGGGAGAACAGTTTAGAACTGAGTTTAATCCTATATAAATAAAGATACATCGCAGTACATTATTTATGAGTTAATAGGCCGAAATATAATTTCTTGTTTATAAACTTCACGAAAGTACTGCATGAATAAACTAAATTTTACGATCGACTTTTTCACATACCTTTATTCGACGCCATAAAACAATATAGAGAGACAACAGGGAGATTTGTATCTGTGCAAATACAATATTCAAGTTATTTTAACCAGGTTTTGCAAAGAGTTTATATTTGATTTATTTTGCTTGACAAGTAGCCATGTTGAATTATATATTCCGAAGGAACGTCGGAGTCGAGAGTTTCCGGGAAAGAAACTGGGGACGAATATGAATAATTCTGAGAATTATAGATTTTTACTAACGATTTTTACCGAAAAATTCGCTAGAAATTATTCATTTGATATATTTTCCCATCTAAATTTTTGCAGTAAGGAAATATACATGTACAATAGAAGTGCGTTATTTCAATTTATATCCTACTGTGATATTTTTTGTGTATTAGAATTTTAATATATATTAATACATTATATTAATTTGTATAAATTGTATAAATTGTAACATGATATTGGGCAAATGTTCTGGTAAGTGGTTGGAATCAACGACGAATCCTGGAAATCGGGAGACTGGCGATTTTTAATATTGTACTTTCAAACCTTTGTACTTTGCCCTGATTTTGCCCCCACAATATGTTTGGGCAAAATATGTTCCACTTTTTATTAAACTATTAAACCCATGAATTTTAGCGTTCTCCCCTTGATGAGTAAATCGTCTGGCGTTAGATAGAGTAATCGATATCTAAAGTGGGGCACAAAATAGGGGGCAATGCAATATATATAAATTAATGGGTTAATGAGTAAAAACATGTTAATTTACGCGTATCAGTCCCTTGAAAGGGGCCTTGACTCATTGAGCGGCTTGAGCCTGTCACGCTATATCGCAAGTACAATTTCGCAACGTTTAGTCGATATGTTGAGAAAAGGCCTAACGATAATTGTAGTGTTATTTGCCGTGTTTACTGGGCTAATTTGGTATAATGTTTATCTTCCTATCTCTCCTAAACTCAAGGGTGATCAAAAATTGATACCATTTCTGTTTAATTTCAACAACGAACTGAGCCAAATATTCGATGATAAATTGGGCATCGTTCCAAAATACAAATGGTTTCGTTGGTTTTTTACAACTCTATCAACGTCAAGTTTACTTCCAAAACCAGATCTACAGGCGAAAGGAATCAACATCAAAGATTCAGTTATTTCTGGCATACCTGTAAAGATATTCCGACCAGATGAGGCCGATGGTGAAAGTCAATATCGCCCTGGGTTAATATTTTTACACGGTGGCGGCTTAGTTTTTGGGAGTGTAAATTGGACATGTTATATTCAGCAATGCATCATGATTGCTCAAGGTGTAGTGACTTTTCCAACTTAGGGATATATTTGTCGATATTTGGATGGAAGTGAACAAGCCCTGGTACTCAATCGAGCTTAAATGTAATGCACCTATCAATATTAATCCGGGGGGGGGGTAAGGTTGCGGGCAATGGGTGGGGATTTGACAAAAAAAATTAAAAATTGGGTCAAATGCTCGCTGGTGGGGCATTCTAAGATAATCAAATGTTTCAAAACAGATGCACCCAGGACCAGGGGATAGATCAAGGCAAAATATTTTAACATTTAATATAAAGAGCTGAGCCACAAAAAGTGCCTGGGCGTCGTAAATGTTATCCCCCAGAATCCAGACTATGTACTGTATTCAAATTCCAAAAGGCCAGAAGACAGAAGCGGAAATAAAAAATAAAAAGTTTCTGGAATTCCCGTTTTCTTGATTCTAGGCTCCAGGCTTTGTACTGAAATTGCATGTTGAATTATGTCGAATGGCAAATCGCCCGCACCCGGGCAAAAAATATATGTCAAATGCCCGTCTGTGGGGATAGAATTCACGATCAAATCCCCACACATTGCCCGCACCCTTACCCCCCGGGATTAATATTGATAGGTGCATAAAGCCCATACTAGCTTTGTTGCCTGAGGCCTCAGTAAGACAGTGCAACAAGGGCTTGTTCACTTTCATTTAAATACCCCTAAAACATAGTTTGAAGTCATATAAAGAGGCATTGTATTTTCCCACCTGTAGTTGAAATTTTTTTGTGGTGCAATAAAAATCATAATACTAAACAAATATCTGATCTGCTGCCAGTTGCTAGGGCCTTGTTTTCATGATTGAAACTGATGTCCAGATACACGAAAACGATGCTCCATAGCCAAAGTGACATACTTTCCAGAAGGATGTATTGCTATTCACTGCTGTTGGTAATACAGTAGATAATTTAAGGCGTGGCTGACATCTTGCATGGTATTCAATTTCTTCCAGATACAAAGTCGGTGGTGATTTCAGTTGAGTACAGACTGGTTCCCGAGCATCCCTTCCCAACACAATTTGATGACTGTTATTCTGTTGTGAATACCATCGCCAATGAACCGAGAAAATTTGGCATTTTGAACAACAAGATTGCACTTGCTGGAGACAGTGCAGGCGGGCAGCTGGCCGCTGCGATTTCCCTTGAATTTGCAAACCAAAACAGATCATCCGAACTTGTTGGCCAAGTATTGATCTACCCTTGGCTTCAGTTTATTGATGTCTTATGCCTGCCATCCTTTCAGAAATATAAACAAGGCTTTCAGATGGACGAAAAGCAGACTGCTTACTTCATGTCGATTGCAACCATGGGTAACAAGGATATGAAACCAGAATATCTTGCTGGCAATGTTACACGATACTTCATGAGGACACAATTCTGGCAGTTCCTTGAAATTCCAGAGACTTCACATTGTGAAGTTTATAAAGACAACACCAATATAACTTTGCCACCTGATTTTGTTAGCAAAGTAACAAACCCACGCTTGTCTCCCCTCCTAGCCAAAAGTGTGGAGGGTTCCCCCCCAACCTTGTTAGTGATACCAGAATATGACATCCTTGCAAGCGAGAGCATTCTTTATGCAAAGCGTTTGAAGGAGGCCGGCATTCCTGTCATCACAAAAATGTATAAAACTGGTCATGGATTCCTATTCCGTCTTTCAATTCCTTTTATAAATACACCAATAGCAAAACAAAGCATGGAAGATATAGCTAATTTTTTAAATTCTGTATTTTACAAGTGATCTTAACTTGCTAGCTAGCTCAGGCCTCTGATTTTTATTGAAGTGATTTTAAAATAATTTACTGTTGAACCTAGTTTCTATTAAATGCAGTCTTACGAATTTCTTCATGTTATAACTAATTGATTGAATGATAAATTAATCCTCTGTGATTGATCGGTCCATTTGCGTCATTTGATACACACAGACCAGATTTGGTAACGTTTATACTTTATACATATTCATATTTATTATTTGTAAGTCAGTTGATCTGATGATAATTCTCTAATAACCATTTAAAATCTGCGTGTTTTCGGTTCTGGCTAAACATGCTTTAGTAATATTGTTAATGAGTAAATACGGGTTAAATTTTGTGCTGTAATTGTATACCGACTGTTGCAATTATCGCATCAAGTTACCAGTAATACAACCAATGCGGCTATGGTTACAGCTAGTGCAGACTTAACTTCGGCAAGGTTTAGATATGTTGAGAAAAGGCCTAACCATAATTGTAGCGTTATTTGCCGTGTTATCTGGGCTAATTTGGTATAATGCTTATCTTCCTATCTCTCCTAAACTCAAGGGCGATCAAAAATTGATACCGTTTCTGTTCAATTTCAACAACGAACTCGGACAAATAGTCGATGATAAATTGGGCCTTGTTGCAAAATACAAATGGTATCGTTGGTTTTTTTCAGCAATATCAACGTCAAATTCACTTCTAGTGGCGAAAGGAATCACCATCACAGATTCGGTTATTTCTGGCATACCTGTGAAGATATTCCGGCCAGAACTGGCCAAGGAGGGTGAACGTCAATATCGCCCTGGGTTAATATTTTTTCATGGTGGCGGCCTAATATTTGGAAGTGTAAACTGGACATGTTATATTCAGCAATGTATCATGATCGCTCAAGGTGTAGTGACTTTTCCAACCTAGGTTTATTTGGATGGAAGTGAAGCATGCAGCCTGTGTACTCAATCTAGCTTAAATATGGAAACTCGATGGCCAGAAATCGGTATTAAATAAGCGTCGACATATTAATAAATACGGCCCCCAGAACATAGATTGAGGTCTTCGTATATATAAGTGGGCAGTGATAGCATTAGCAATAAAAGTCAAAACTAAACAGATAATCTGCTGCCAGTTGCAGTCACGTAATGTTTATATCAGGGGACCCCGGTTCAAAATTTGTGAAGCCCCCCACCTTATATGATTGCAAAGGGCACAAGTTGACAGCCATAGGCACAAGTTTTCTCTGGGGCTTCGTGGGGGGGGGGGGTATACTTTGGGGGAAGATGTCTGATGGTTAGAAAACAACATAACCTCAAAATCTACAACCCGCCTGAGGTCCCCATTTTTGGACCAAAATAGTTGCAATACTGGTCTGTTGCTAATTGATATTTTATCTTCCAGATACAAAGTCGGTGGTGATTTCAGTTGAGTATCGACTGGCACCTGAACATCCCTTTCCAGCACAATTTGAAGACTGTTATTCTGTTGTGAATACCGTCACCAATGAACCAAGGACATTTGGCATTTTAAACAACAAGATTGCACTTGCCGGAGATAGTGCAGGCGGGCAGCTGGCCGCTGCGATTTCCCTTAACTTTGCGAAACAAAACAGATCATCCGAACTTGTTGGCCAAGTGTTGATCTACCCTTTGCTTCAGCTTATTGATACCTTATGCCTGCCATCCTTTCAGAAATATAAACTAGGTTTTCAGATGGACGAGGAACAGACAGCTTACCTTATGTCGGTTGCAACGACAGGTAACGGAGATATGAAACAAGAGTATCTCAATGGAAATGTCACACGATACTTTATGAGGACACCATTCTGGCAGTTCCTTGAAATTCCAGAGACTTCAAATTGTGAAGTTTATAAAGACAGCGCCAATATAACTTTGCCTTCTGATTTTGTTAGCAAAGTAACCGACCCACGCTTTTCTCCCCTCCTAGCCAAAAGCGTGGAGGGTTCCCCCCCAACCTTGTTAATGATAGCAGAGTATGATGTCCTTGCAAGCGAGGGCATTCTTTACGGAAAACGTTTGGGGGCAGCAGGTGTTCCAACTGTCATCAAAGTGTTTAAAACTTATCATGCATTCCTAAACCGTCTTTCAATTCCTTTTATAAACACACCGATAGCAAAACAAGGCATGGAAGATACAGTTAATTTTTTAAATTCCGTATTTTACAGGTAATTTTAAGGGTGGGTTGACTACAAAGTTTTTGTAGTTCGCTATAACTACAGCTACTTCGAAAATATGTAGTCAGCTACAACTACTGCTGCTGCTTTTGAACAAAGGTATAGTTCGCTACTGACTACAACTACCGCTTAAAAAATGTAGCGAATTATTTCGCTATTTCGCTACGCTATATTTTTTAGTTTTACTGTATTTGGAGCATCTACTAGCTCAGGCTGTAATGTAACCTATAACAAATCGACTTACGAGTAGCAACAGGAAACACAAAACAACATTTTTGTAAGCACTTAGTACAGTGTTCAGTACAGAGACTAGAGTGGAAATTGATCGACTATTGAGTTTAAGCAAACCGTGTCTATATCATTCTCCAATATCATGTTATTCTATCAAGTAAGTTGCTAACAGACTAACAGTTTTAAAAAGTAGCGAATAGCGATTCGCTGTTTGAAAAGTAGTCAACTACTTGGCTACTTTTAGGCAAAATGTAGTTCGCTATAACTACAGCTACTGTTTTAAAAAAGTAGACTTAAGCCCCGCTTTTAAATACACTACGCTCAATTTTCGGTACGGCACGGATAAAATTGGTATCCGTACCACTTTTTTGGTTCTTGGCCTACCTATTTAGATAGTCAAGAACCAAAAAAGTGGTACGGTACCAAAAATTGAGCGTAGTGTAAACGGGGCTTAAGTCAAAAACTACTGGCCACTTGAAAATTGTAGTTCGCTACAGCAGTGAACTACAACTACTTTGCTACTACCCACCCTTGAATTTTAACTTGCTAGCTGGCCTCTAATCGTGAATTGAGTGATTTTAAAATAATTTACAGACTTTACAGTTAAGGCCCCACTCTTTTAAAGTAGCACTCTCGTCAAAATTTTTATTTTCTTACTGTAAACGAAAATGCTCTTAAAACTGTATGGTAACTTGTTTTGAAGAAAAACCATGTGACGTCATTTACTCAATTACATATATAATGAGATATCATTATAAATTGTTGTGTATCTTTGCTATTTTTGATGGATTTGTTTAAAAAACCCAGTATGTTTAATGATGTAGATTAATTTAACAAACGCGTCGCATCTTTGGAAAGATTTTGATAAAAATAGCAAAGATAGACAACAAGTTACTATACAGTTTTAAGAGATTTTCGTTTAAGAAAAAAATTTTGACGAGAGTGCCACTTTAAGCCTTTCTTTCTCTTATAAATTTGCACAATAATTTATATTAAAAAACTCATTAATAATTCATGAAGAAAACACAAAGAAAAATCATAAGCGTGTCGTATCTGTATGTGTGATACAGATTCATGTTGATTTACATAAACTTTAACTTTGATTTTCGCGTCCGTGTTGTATCAGATATACAAACTCTCGCCTTCGGCTCGAGTTTGTATATCTGATACAACACGGCCGCTCATGTTGTAAACATTACTGACATTACTAATTTTACAGCAATTAACTTTAAGCCTTAATTGTTTAATTTAAATTAGATTATTTTAATGTTGTGTATTCTCAATTAGGGTTACAAAATAATTTCTTAAAACAATAAAATGTTTTAAATTGAAATTATTGAATCATATGTGATGTATCGAGATCACAGTGAAATACGCTAGATATTTTGAAAAATAGTCTGTTTCATTCAAAAATAACTTATAAAATATTACAAACGCATTTTAGTCTCCTAAAATATTTATTAGATTTCACTTAATAGCTCGAAAAAGCACTCGAAAATAATACAAAAAGCTCAAACTTTTTCGATCGCCATTTTGATTTTTTAAGGTCAATCGGCCTGTTCGCAGGTCAATGGAAATGAAATTTTATACCAAGTATAGCTCAGTGGTTGATACCAACCGTTTTTGCTGGTACTGAATATTTATTAATTTATACACAAAATGTTTAGAAAGGCTGTTACCATTTTGGTCGCATGCTTTGCTATTGCCACAGGCATTGTTTGGTATGGTGTATATTTGCCTCTGTCTGCAAAAATTGAGGATCCTGGTTCAAAGGTTTTGCCATTTGTATTACGATTTGTAGAGCTATTAAGCCACTCTGGAAACAAGCTTGGTATTGGAACCAGAATCGGAATTGCTCGAACTACGTTTGCTTGGCTCGATTGGATAGACCATGGACAAGGTGAATGGAAAAAGGGCATCAATATAACAGACTCAACCATTGCCGGTGTTCCCGTGACAATATTCTGTCCCGATGTGACTACGACCTCAACCCCCCCTGGACTTATACATTTTCACGGTGGTGGTTTTGCAATTGGAAGTCGGAAGTACAAAAGCTATATGATAACTTGCATTATGCTTGCTAATGGGACGAAATCAGTTGTAATTGCGGTGGATTATAGATTAGCCCCAGAGAACACTTTCCCTGCACCGTTTAAAGATGCTTTTGATGTGGTGTCTGCTGTGATAACAGAGCCGACAAAATTTGGTGTTGACGGCAACAGGATTGCTGTTATTGGTGACAGTTCAGGCGGTCTGCTGTCTGCCGCTGTTTCACTTGAATTTGCAAAGCTTGCAAGACCAAGGAAAATTGCTGCGCAAGTGTTGATATACCCGTGGCTACAAACAATCGATACGGTGTGCTTGCCATCGTACAAGGCATATAGAGAGGGTTTTCCATTGTCTGATAAATCCATGGCTTTTTACGCATCAGCGGCTACCGTGGGTAGCCAGGATATGGTGCCAGAATATCTAGCCGGCAACGTCTCACGATACTTCATGCAAACTCCATATTGGAAATATGTAGCCGAACTTTCCACCTGTAAAATACCAACCGAAAAGTCGAAAGTTAACCTCCCGTCAAATTTTGTTGAGAAAGTCACCGACCCACGGCTATCCCCCCTCCTGGCCGAGGACCTGAGTGGGTCACCCCCAACCTTTGTAGCTATTGCCGAGTATGACGTCCTGGCAAACGAGGGCACCCTGTTTGCAAAACGAATTAAAGAGGCTGGTGTGCCTGTTGTTGAGAAACAGTACAAGACATATCATGGTTTTGTGCAAAATGTTGGGTTGCCTATTGGGAATGACACTTTTGCAAAAATGGCTGTGAATGACATAGTTAATTTTCTTAATTCTGTGTACTATAATAATGTTTAAAGCCTTTAACCATGTGCATAGAACAATTTTCAGCAGCAATACGCCCTAAATCCCTAGTGCATCCTACTTTCTCTCTGCATCAGTTGGTAAATATTGCATGGTAAGTCTGGTAATAACAAAAAGCAATTTTGGTTAATCTGGCGCATGCACAACAAATTTCTCAGCTGTTGGAAATGTGAAGGAAATTCTAGAAAAGCAAAGAAATTTGAAGGAAAATTCAAAATATTGCCAAAATTGGTAATATATTTTGAATATCCAGATGATTGTTCTGTTGAGAAAAGGCTATTTTGGAGAATATTCAACGTATTATGCACCTATCATTGTTTTCCCCCTGAGGGGGGAGTGCGGGCGACCCAGGCGACTTTGACAACACTATGAAGTTCCAGTGAGGGGAATTTGACCTATGCATCAACTCCCAGAGTCGGGAAATTTTGACATCCGCCACTGGCTTGAAAGTCTTGAAAGTTTGCGCGGTTTTGCCTGGTAACAAGTATGGCAGAGAAGCAAGACCAAGTTTCATCAGAAAAGGTATTTTATACACAGAGTCTCAATTTTTACCAAGTTTAAACCAGTATAGACTGTATGTTCGCACTAGAAAACATATGTGTGCCTTGTTATCTTATCTTAGGAATGTACTGGGGAATTTTGACAGCCGTTCCTTGCCCAACAGTGGGGATTTTGACTACAAAATTTTAAAAATGTCAAAATTCCTCAGGGTTGCCCGCACCCCCCTCTCAGGGGGAAAACATTGATAGGTGCATTATAAATTTGATTAAATTAATATTTAAAGGAAATTTCACAATATTTTGAAGGAAATTTCGGTCAAAATAAGGAGAGAAAAAAGGATTTTTTGGTTTTTCAAAGTGGAAGCACTGTTCAATAGTGCATAAACTCGAACTGTTTTACAGAGTTTTATACCAATGTTTTAAAGCTGGTTTGCTGGTACAAATATATTACACAAAATGTTTAGAAAAGCTGTCACCATTTTGGTCGCATGCCTTGCTATTACCACAGGCATTGTTTGGTATGGTGTATATTTGCCTCTGTCTGCAAAAATTGAGGATCCTGGTTCAAAGGTTTTGCCATTCATACTACAATTTGTAGAGCTATTAAGCCACTCTGGAAACAAGCTTGGTATTGGAACCAGAGCCGAAATCCTTCGAACTACGTTTGCTTGGCTCGATTGGATAGACCTTGGACAAGGAGAATCGAAAAAGGGCATCAATATAACAGACTCGACCATTGCCGGTGTTCCCGTGACAATATTCCGTCCCGATGAGACTGCGACCCCAACCTCCCCTGGACTTATATATTTTCACGGTGGTGGTTTGGCATTTGGAAGTCGGAAGTACAAAACATATATGACGACTTGTATAATGCTTGCTAATAGAACGAAATCAGTTGTAATTGCGGTGGATTATAGATTAGCCCCAGAGAACACTTTCCCTGCACATTTTAACGATGCTTTTGATGTGGTGTCTGCAGTGATGACGGAGCAATCAAAATTTGGTGTTGACGGTAACATGATTGCCGTTATTGGTGACAGTGCAGGCGGTCTGCTGTCTGCAGCTCTTTCGCTTGAATTTGCAAAGCTTGCAAGCCCAAGTAAAATTGCTGCACAAGTGTTGATTAACCCGTGGTTACAAACAATTGATACGGTATGCTTGCCATCGTACAAGGCATATAGAGAGGGTTTTGCATTGTCTGATAAAACCATGGCTTTTTACGCATCAGCGGCTACCGTGGGTAGCCAGAATATGGTGCCAGAATATCTAGTCGGCAACGTCTCACGATACTTCATGCAAACTCCATATTGGAAATACGTAGCCAAACTTTCCAACTGTGAAATACCAACCGAAAAGTCGAAAGTTAACCTCCCATCAAATTTTGTCGAGAAAGTCACCGACCCACGGCTATCCCCCCTCCTGGCCGAGGACCTGAGTGGGTCACCTCCAACCTTTCTTGCTATTGCCGAGTATGACGTCCTGGCAAGCGAGGGCACCCTGTTTGCAAAACGAATTAAAGAGGCTGGTGTGACTGTTGTTGAGAAACGGTACAAGACATATCATGCTTTCGTGCAAAATATTGGGTTGCCTATTGGGAACGACACTTTTGCAAAAATGGCTGTGAATGACATAGTCAATTTTCTTAACTCTGTGTACTATAATAATAATGTTTAAGGCCTTTAACCACATGCATACAACAATTTTTGGCAGCAATATGCCTTAATTATGCACCCTACTTTGGCATTTCTCTCTTTAGAAAAATTCTGCATCAGTTGGTAATTGGTTACACAACAAACAATTTGCCCTAAAAAGTTGAATTGTCTTGGAAGCGTCGGACAGAAGAAAATAACAAAGTAGGACACATTCAATAGGGCATATTGCCGCTTAATTGGTAATTAATAACAGAAGATGTGAGCACAGGGGCGTAGCGTGCGGGGGGGGGGGG
>CACRXK020003345.1:25821-36802 GCA_902702795.2 Paramuricea clavata | reverse complement strand
CTACCAACTGGGCCATACATGCATGGGGTCAAGTCGGTAAGAAAACCAAAAGTCGTGGGTTCGATTCCCACTGCGATCAAGCAAGAGGAGCATCATAAACAAACAGTGATCTACATATTTATATATATCCCACTAACAATGAATAAAATCATTCAAAAAAGAAACTGTGTTTATGTCTGTAATAAGGGTCTAGTTGTTAGAAATGAATAGATTCAAACATATTCCCAGCCATGTTGTTGTCATGATATTCAGTGTCTTAGCACTGTTGCAACATGTGACATGATTATGGCTGTCAGCAGGTGGTATGCTATAAATCATTTCTGGCAAATGTTTTTGTCATGAGAAATGAAATCAATATTGCAGGTGAGAAAAAGAAACATTTCCTAGTTCATTCAATATTGTAGAATGCTGTTTTATAGTGAAATAAATCAAGATATTCCTTGAAAATTTGTCTTCCTTGGAATACACTCTTTTGATATTTATGTCACAACTCTTTCCTTGTCCAGGAAACCTTTTGTTCATGAATTTATTTTTTTATGAGAGTGTGGCTTCTACACCAAAGGGGTATTTGTAATTTAATTACCTAAAGGGTGTATTGAGATGGGTGAAAGTAAAAATATACTGTAGTTATATGTAGATGGTGGTGATCATATCTTGTCAATATTGCTTAAAAGGACAATGCTCTGAAATGCAACAATATTTTACTTGCTGTATTTACATAGAGCATGCTGTATAAAAGTAAGAGAAATCTTACTGTATATAAATAATTATTTTTGTTTTTCCCAAGGAAGTAAAGAGGCTCACAATACTCAGGAGTGGTTCTCACCAATCTCTGATCCCTGCATGGAAAATAGCTCTAAGGGAATATCTTTATATCTCGATATATTTCACCATGAAATGGATGTCTAATACTCCGCTTTCCGCTGAGTCGACGACTTATTGCTGACAGCCATAATCTCGATTCATGCCGAAACCTGAATGCAGGGCATTGCGGAGCTAGCCAAAATTTCCGCAGCATGCCATTTTATTAATATGCCAACTGAGAGATCGGCAGAACGACTTTCAGTCGGAGTCCAGCTCCGATTCTACGGCCACTGTGCACAAGGCATCCCTTATCTTCATCGCCCCATCGCTTTTCCCAGCATTATGGCAAACAACTTCTTGTAAAACTACGTAAATGGAGTAAATTTTCCACTCTGTTCGCCCGCCATTTTGAAAGTTTCGCTCTGTATACTTCATGTAACTTGCATGTTTTGAATACTTTTCCAACGAAAACCGCTGCCCACCGCGTATCGCATATTGGCGCTTTTGGATGCATTTTTGACAGGCGTGAACAGTGAACAGCTAACACGTCGATAGCATATAATCTACTTCGTAGATTCAATAACTGTGCATGTTGCCCGACGGCAAATTAAATACATTGGTATAACTCAACTTACTTTGACGGAAATCGGCATACTGTATATCAACACGTACACCTAACTGGCACCATAAACCTAATTAAAATAATTGTCGGATTATGATATTAAGTGATCATGTTATAGGAAATAGTTTATATTCCCTTGTAACTCAGGAGTAGAATTTTCTCTCAGAATATAATTTCTCTTACTGGTGCTTGAATACAACTTTAATTTTTCATATGGAGTTTAAAACCAGGAAAATAGATTTTGATACCAAATGAACAGCGACTAAATGAACAAAATCAAAGCTTTTGCAATAAACAGTTATTAGGCTATTAATAAAACTTAGACTAAGGCAGCAAAACTGAAAAGTTTATTCGTGCATACTGATATTATATAAAGTATAATGTAAACTGCACGAAACCTTTGCTTCGAATCCAATAATAATATGTTATTTTACATCAAAAGCTATATTAATACTTGAAAGTACTTATAGTCTTATTACATGGATGTGATAATTTCGTATTTCATAAGGTATTTAATTATCCCACACGTCTTTGCATGTAACAATGATCCTAGTCGTATATTTCCTATTGTACCCCACATGCATATTATTATACTTTATACAATTGGTATTTCAATGATTCGCATGCATGCAGGCACCTTCTATAAAAACATAATTTGAGATGCTGATCGGTTCTCCTAAATATATAATATTATGTATCTACCTAATTTAGAAAAATAAAATATTTTCGAAAAAGTTAAAGCATTTTTAAAGCCTTAAATAAATATATTACTGCAATCATTACAAATTTTAAATGATTATAGTCGAACCTATATACAGAATCATTGTATATAGCTATATATGAACAATTGTATGAACATTTTGATGATGTTCGGTCAACGTGTTTGAGAGGTATCGTATAGCCTATGCATTTTAAAATGTATGCCGATTTGAGCTCTACATATTGGCAAAGTTTAAGTCCGGAGACGGAGCAACAAGGTCTTCAGTTCCTGGTTTGCAAAACTGTCTAATTTCCTTAAACAGGTAGCTCTGCCTCTCTGCATCTAAACCATTTGGCGCGACCTTTGCTGGAAGATCAGATGGCGGCAAAATGGTCGCCTTTTTCAATAAGTTCATTTTATATTCCTCTGAAGTTACGAAGGCTTTGTAATAAACAATTCCCGGTTCGTGTAAGGCAAAACGAAAATGATGAAATTTTGTGATGTTGGGAAGCTTTCCGTTTCCGTTTCGATAAACCATTATAATGATTATAATATTAATGTGATACTCTATAGTATATCATACATGCATGCCACTCCATTTTACCCCGTGATTTTACTCAACTCAACTATAATTAAAATGAGAAAGCCGCAGAAGTGCTGACGTCTCTTCAGTCATTGGAAAATACTCCAGCTGCGTGAAATTCAACTCTCTCAAAAGCATAATTAAATTAACATGTATAATATTATCAAGCTATTCTTATGCAAGTTGACATCAATGTCAAGTGAAATATTAGCTTGCAAATTTCAAATTGCGCCAATAGATAGAGTGTATACCTGCGTGCGACTGTAAATTCGATAGTTGAAAAGACGAAGATACGTTACTTGGGAAGACGAAGATACATTATGTATTCTTTTACTAAAACGGACGACATCAGAAGTGAGAAGACGTCGTAAGGTTAGCGTAGTCCTGGTGGTCAACTACTTATGCCGATTCAATAATCATTATTTATTTCTGATTTCTTTAAATAAAATAAAATAGAAGACCACCAGGAAAGGTTGTGTATATTGAGGTGTTCCAAGCTATTTTTGCATTTTCCAAAATAAATAGGGGAAAACAGCCAGTCCAGTGTGGAATGTCTGTATCGCGGGGCGGAGATTTCAACCGCGCAACTTTAACTCTTTCTATATTTACAATACTATTAAATTTTCAAAATCTCAGGCGCGGAATTTCCAAACGTTCCATTCAGGAACAGCCTTATATATAGTTGTTTATGCTATAAAGACGTTTTAAATAGCGATGTTGTGATTGCGCAAAACATAGCTAATAGGGAATTGGTCGATAAAGTCTTCTTGATTAGGCTGATATAAAAAGATGTAGCTACTATATAAACTACCACACGATATTTGGAAGAAAGTAGGTGAATAAAAGATTTACAAGCAAATATATATAACATGTAAATTAAGGTATCGGCTTACTTATAAAACGAACTTTAACAAAGCCAAATACTTCGTGCTTATAATCATAGGATATGTGAGCGTCTTTTTGTTCGTGCATGTATGTAACACTACATGAATGATAAGTGAGTTAGCGTGATATAATGACTTTAAATTCACAGGATTTTGTGCATTTCAAGGAAGTACAGGTTTATGGAGTACATTTTAAGGAGAGCATCAAATGTTTCAGTATACCAATATATCGTCATTATTCTGCTTTCTGCACTCTGCAATATACCTTAATTGCTGCGTGCATGCTGTGTTTATTTGCTGTTCAAACTGTTTATAGTTGGTTTATATACCTTTACATCTTGACCAGTTGACCTTTTACTTTAACAGATATAGGCCTATCGCTATTAAATCCGTTGTGACTGCATCTTTCCCTAATATTCCGGAGCTAACTAATATATGAATTATGGAAAATATTAGTAACAATAATTTAACTCAGCATGCACTGAGCATTTTAGATCTCAGTGCCGTGTTTCACAGGCATTAATATAGAGGAAATTACCAATACGCTATAATTGACACCCGATTTTTGATACTGAGCCATTTACTATAATTGAGACAATATAGCACTCGCGACAGGTTCCATCAACACAGATAATGGTTCTAGTTCTTGTTTCGTATAGCTACAGGTACTATACGTTTAGTTTTAGGCCTTATAAATATAACTGATTGCGTATATAGTCGCGTTTACAGTAGAGACCTTACTTAAGTCACGGGCTTAAGTCTCATGTATATCAGCTGTGCCGTGTTATGCAAAAACACCGCCGCGTGTCTCCGGCTTTAGCGTCTTTTAATTTGTTGGTACGGAAATCGATAAAACTTTTGAAAAGATGAAACGTTTGAAACGATGAAACGTTTATAAACACCAAAGTGATCTATTTTGTTTGTGCTTATACGCATGCTTTTGGATAAATGTGTGTTGGTTAATTCTGGATCAGTGTATAGCCTACTTGCCCGTTTTTGTATATTATTGTTCACTGCTTTATACCATTCTGTGCAGACCCGTTGAAACGGTTACCGAATATCGTTTGAACGGTTTCTTAATTTCGTTCGAACGGTTTGTTAAAGCCGTTCGTAGAGCCGTTTAATTTTTTGTCTTTACCCGTTCGTATTTTTTACTCAAAACGTCTAAAACGTTTTTATGATCCGTTGAAACCGTTCGTTAACCGTTTTTTTGCCCGTTTTAATGCAAAATCGTTAACGTACGTTTTCCCAAGGAAGGTCACAATTACCTTTTCTTTTGTATATTAAAGTATTTAAATAAATAGGAAAGCAAAGTTATTTTTATGCGAGAATTTGAAATCAGCTTATTTCAAACTCAATGTTTACCGATAATTCGATAAAAGGCCGTTTAGTTTTGAGAACATTTTAAAACGTTTTGCGAAGCGTTTGTGGTTGAATTTTACACTAAATTGATGCTTATATTACGTATAATAACATACCTGGCATGCATATGTTTGGGAAATTGATAATGTTGTTATTAAAAGTGATATTTGGGGGGAATTTTTCAATTTTAAAACCAGGTTTAAAACTATTCTTAAAATTATCGTGTTACCATGACAACTACTTTCAATTCTTCATATTCAGAAAATATAATGTTTTGTCAGTAAGGCGAGGGTTTCTGCATGCATGTATTTTCTAGTACGGTAATAATTTAGCGCATTGTTATAGGTAAAAACTTAGGTAGGGTAGGTCGGTTTTAACTTTTTTTTTAAACTTTTTTTTAAATTTTCCTAACAACCGGACGCCATTTTGTTAGTCAGTGCTTCTACATTCAAAGATAAATTTCGCTAATATTGCCTCAAATTTCCATTTTTCACAAACGTTTTCCTCTAAGTGGAAACAATTACAAGCATGATCCAATAAAAAGTTTAGGGTCGGGACTTCGGCGTCCAAAAGCTAGGTAGGGTTGGGAAACCAGAAACCCACATATTTTTTTGGCCTTATTATACTGCACCTTCCTAAGCACACCTATTTTCACAAGAAGAGCACAGAAACCAAACATATAAATGTTTTTGCAGTCTCGGAAGCAATTATCTGTCTGCAACGACACATCAATCTATATAAAGAATGGTGAAATTTTTTAAATTCCGTCAAATTTGCACCTCATTTTTAAATTCCAATTAAAACATTAATTGGAATCACTTCACTACGTTTGGAATGACGTGGTTGATGTGCCGTTTAATTAAATTTCAAATGACGCAAGCCAAGAGATCACGACACTTTTGTATATAAAAAGAGCGTGTGAATTAAACAAGTCACATATTATTAGCACTGATGAAGATCCGGGCTTACGGATCGAAAGCTTTGCAGTAATAAATTTACGTGGTGTTTCCACAAACAAAACCTATTATATTTTATCACCATACAAACATACAAAGAACTTAAAACATTAATTGTTAAACTTTCTTGTATATACCTTTTCTATTCTGGATTTCGATACTGCCAGTATCACATCAGTTGTTGTGTTTGCTTCGGCAGCACATTTCAACAAGTGAGCAAAACAGAATTTTAAGTCCATGGGCAAATACACCAGTTACGTGCGTTGGGAGAAAACATGAGCTTCCTTTCTCGATCTACCAAGAATCCAGATATTTTGTTAATATCTACAGTAATCACAATATGACAGTACGTGCAAATTACACGCCACACAACTTATAATTACTTAATTTTCTGGCTGTTTTGAACTATAGATACGTAGAAGAGTTGGAGGCTAAACATAGGGTGGGGTCTTTAATGTTCATTTCATTTTGTTTCTGCGCTTGCAGTTTTAAATTAATCGAATGGGAGTGGGTTGAAAGAGGTTGGAGGCCCGCCTAGACCAACACTCAATAGGCTTCTTACTCGAATGTCTTTGGCAGGTTTGGTGAATTTTGGACTTAGCATTTGATAGCATGACGTCATATATGCGAAATGAAACAAACGTGCTTTGCTTTCAATTGGCACGTGACGTCATATTTACCAAACTTTAGTTCAAAATTTACCGAACCAGCCAAAATCAAACGAGTAGAGGAGGTCCTACGTCTAGGCTAGCTGGAGGTTATAGATATAGGAAATGAGGTCTACCTTCAACTTTGGAGACATTTCGAAGACGGGGTTTTCCTTGGTCAATTCCGTTCACAATAAAATTTATGATTTGAAATTATTTTCTTTACGTGGTGGTAATATTTTTTCCTTTCTTCCCTATTGATGGATGAAAATTAAAATAGCTATAAATAATTTAAGAACTTGCGCAATGCGCCTCTATCCACAGTTAATAATATCTGAAAAGGTGTTGGTATAAAAATACTTGAAAAGGTATAAAATTTTAAAATTTTACAAAACATATTAATATCTAGTTTTGCTCAAGAAATTGAACTGAATACTATTTAAAACTATTGCACTCTTTTCACACGTGTAATGTTTATCATGTACCATTGTTGTTCTTTATGCAGACGCTTCTTTTCCAGCCAAGAGGTGCGCTCTGATTTTCCTGATGTGCGCTGCCGGTGTTCTTTGAGTGAAATATACACTCCACACTTGGAAAACATGCTTATCTGAAATTTAAAAATAAAATAAAATATATAACATGCCGATGTGTGGGGGGATTCCAGCAGGAATAGGTTTTGTATGCTGAAAATATTCCCTTGTGTATGCATGTATATCTGCATGAATGCATGTACAACTTCATTTATTAACAGACTCGTCGATCGCGACGAGAACCTCGTGCTTGATTTCGTTTGATCTGACTTAATTAGCTTGATAATATAGGTAATCGGTCTAGTAACTTATTTTTTCGCTGCACTTGTTAGGATCTATTTGCATAGTTAGAATTGTACAGAAATAGTGAAGCTATCCGTAAAGGCGACTGAAGTTCATATGTATAATAACGGTATGAAACAGCAGATTCGCAGGCCTATATTGTTACCTTAGGAATAATCCCTCTCTTAAATTTCTCCCCGTACATTCGCCAAAATTGAGCCAACCTCGTACCCAGGGTCTTTCCTCTTGGGGGAGAAAAGACCTTGGTAGACGCTGGTACGTCACATGATCTGCTAAAATCTAGCAGATTTCTAATTAACTATCTTGAATTCTTTTACGACAATCATACAAAATGCAAATTATAAATTAAACTATAAAAGTCATCAAAATATCAAATATTTATTGTTGAGCTCATCTTGGATTGCTAATTAAAAATCTGGTAGATTTTAGCTGATCACGTGACCAGCGTCTTCCAGGGTCTTTTTCCCCTCTCTAAGAGTAAAGACCCTGGGCACGAGGTTGAAATTGAACATGGAATAGAAATTTATATACGCCGTTTTTATTTGTTTTCTCACATAAGTTAAATATACGGTCTTTTTGGTTTGACATGAAGGAAGATGGTACTACGTAATCTCCTGATAACTGGACAGACGCTCTAACCATTGTGCTATAAGGCCTCAGATGGTGAGCCAGGGTTACATTATTTACTATTTCTATGTGTTACATGTGTACTGCTAACTTGTTGACTTCTTCATGCATGCCTGCCCAAAAAATTATATCGTTGCCTTTATTGCAGTATTATGGTTTCCGTCCATCATTTTAATCTGCTTCGAAAATTCATAAGCTGGTTGTGTAACAAAATACCATTGTCAGTCCATGTTGTGAGTCAACTGAGAAGTGAAAAATCAACAGCATGAAGTGGGGAATAACTATACCGTTCAAAAGAAGCACTAAAAGTGGTGTAATTGTAAAAATGCACGTATATACTACGCAGACAGTTAACAAATCTTGAGCATGTTCCTGTATCATACTTGGCAATACCGGCACCTGAGACCCTCATGTAGAGACCCCAAATGCACAAGAACACCCCAAGTCCCCGACTATATATTATACTTGATATAGAATTAGATGGTGTTATTAGCATCAACCAAAACATACGCAACTGCACTGACAACATGCATGAGTTTATGCGAATATTTAGTGGTCAATATAGTGTTTAGTCCGTTGAGAAAAATTTCAAAATATATACAGTACATCACAATTTTGAATTATTTATCTCCGAGTAGGTATTTTGCCCGTGTGTTTAACTAAATTAATAACCTTTGTGTTGAATTATATGACTATTATTATGACTCTGCGGAGGAGAGTGGTTTCCTTTGTACTGGAATAGCTAGTATTCCAAACATTGCCTATACGGGATTCCTACTCTATTATCTCAATCAAATTAGAAAAATATGGCACGCACATAATTCATTTCGGAAATGCGCGGCACCCGCGGCTTGTCTGTTTCGTGAATCTGTATATTTAAGCGACCAAAAGCGTTTTCAAGAACAAACTTTGGAAAATCATTTATATGTGGAAGAACAAAACATTTGCTTACCCGCAAACGACGTCCACCACTCCATTCCATCGTCACTTTATAAAACAGACTAGCTAGCCTTTCATAGACATTATAAACCATAGTGAGCAATGCTATTATATGTAGTATTATATGTTTTCTTCCCTGCGCTCCTTACAGCATTGCGAAATCGTTCGTGAAGCAGCTACAGATGTTTGGTATTGAACACTAAAACCGGTTCTTTGGCAGCATCTATGAATTAAATAAATATATTTGGCCACTTTGACTTGTGCATTGTGAGTGTTTATTTGGCAGAATAATTATTCTCATGCAAGAGTCAAATTTCAACACATGCACTCCACTGTTTTAATTATATTCTGTCACTCCGCCGTGTGACCAGATATTTTGCAAGATAATTACTAAATAAGCATGCAAAAAATTACCAAAATGTAGAAAAAATTACTAAATTTCTCCTGTCAACTGAAGTGGTCTGAAAATCAGTAGCAAAAATTCAGTGAAACGTTTTCCATCACTGAAAATATGTTTTTTCCATGTTTTTCTTTCTCACTTGTACTTTTTGATTGCAATAGATATTATACCGTTTATTCACTTTCACCCAATGGCTCCGTTTTCGTTGAATGCTTTCTCATGTTTTGTGCCGGAGTAGGATTGAAAATTACTTTGTTATAGAGAAATGCAAGAAAAGAACAGCAAGAAATAAATTCGTCCTGGAAAATATGGGAATATAATCTTTATCGGCCCCTAACCTGCTAAAAAAAAGTTAACATGGAAACCAGGCAATTGGGCAAAATAGAATAATAATAATAATATATATATATATATATATATATATATATATATATATATATATATATATATATATATATATATATATATATATATATATATATATATATATATATATATATATATATATATATATATATATATATAATTATATATATATATATATATATATATATATATATATATATATATATATATATATATATATATATATATATATATATATATATATATATATATATATATATATATATATATATATATATATATATATATATATATATATATTGAATTTCATCTGATAACCAAGCAAAATTAACTAAAAAAATTACCAAAAATTTCCAATTACCAAGAAAAGTCGCGAAATTATTACCAAAAGGATTTTAGTTACCAAATCTGGTGATAACTATTTCAGTTAATATATAACCACGCACAGGATATAATATTTTCTTATGAGTTATATATGATTCCCGCAGTTTTACTTTGAAATGCGCATGCCCAAAATTGATATTAGTTCACTTCATATACGAGAAGCGCTTCTAAAAATTTCGGGACTACATGTATAAGCTCATAAACATACAGAAAGTTGCACTGTGAAGGATACTGACAAATACCTGAAAAGTATGAGGGATAAATTCGACCGAAGGGAGTAGTGATATTCCAAATACCTGATGAAAAGTCGTAAGACAATACCCAAAAAGATGTTGAAAATTCCTTTTGATAATAAATTCGCGACTTTTGTAAACTTTATACCAGAAATGTTTGTGTGATGTTACTCTGAGTGTATATCCACACCGGGCAGGCTTGAAAAATATGCCTGGCCACGGCGGGATTCCAACCTACGACCTTTGGAATACTAGCCCAATGCTCTTCCAACTGAGCTACGCGGTCAGGACGGTTCGAGTATGCGATATTTCGGAACTGAGTATAGTTCCTTCGTTATCAGTGTAATCTAATAATCATGAAATCTGCTGTTTTGGTGTAATGTACTCAGGTGAATAAGATGTTTGTGTGATGTTACTCCGAGTGTATATCCACACCGGGCAGGCTTGAAAAATATGCCTGGCCACGGCGGGATTCGAACCTACGACATTTGGAATACTAGCAGCAGATTTCATGATTATTAGATTACACTGATAACGAAGGAACTAGACACAGTTCCGAAATATCGCATACTCGAACCGTCCTGACCGCGTAGCTCAGTTGGAAGAGCATTGGGCTAGTATTCGGGGGGGGGGGGGGGGGG
>CACRXK020003345.1:0-25801 GCA_902702795.2 Paramuricea clavata | reverse complement strand
CAATTGCCGTGTTCATATAGTCTATATTCAACGAATTAAGGTTATATAGTACGTGGTTAATGAGGCTCATAGTCTTGCTATGTGAGTAAGTGAGTTATATAGCACGTGGTTTTTCAACTGGCAATGTTGTAGTGGCAGTGCGTTAATCTAGCGCTTTTTCGGCGAAATTCAAACATACAATGCACCCATGCATACATGAAATCGATCATCAATAATATAGAACTTGTTTGTGTGATGTTACTCTGAGTGTATATCCACACCGGGCAGGCTTGAAAAATATGCCTGGCCACGGCGGGATTCGAACCTACGACCTTTGGAATACTAGCCCAATGCTCTTCCAACTGAGCTACGCGGTCAGGACGGTTCGAGCATGAGATATTTCGGAACTGAGTCTAGTTCCTTCGATATCAGTGTAATCTAATAATCATGAAATCTGCTGTGTTGGTGTAATGTACTCAGGTGAATAAGATGTTTGTGTGATGTTACTCTGAGTGTATATCCACACCGGGCAGGCTTGAACCGACCTGACCGCGTAGCTCAGTTGGAAGAGCATTGGGCTAGTATTCCGAAGGTCATAGGTTCGAATCCCGCCGTGGCCAGGCATATTTTTCAAGCCTGCCCGGTGTGGATATACACTCAGAGTAACATCACACAAACATCTTATTAACCTGAGTACATTACACCAACACAGCAGATTTCATGATTATTAGATTACACTGATATCGAAGGAACTAGACTCAGTTCCGAAATATCGCATACTCGAACCGACCTGACCGCGTAGCTCAGTTGGAAGAGCATTGGGCTAGTATTCCAAAGGTCGTAGGTTCGAATTCCGCCGTGGCCAGGCATATTTTTCAAGCCTGCCCGGTGTGGATATACACTCAGAGTAACATCACACAAACATCTTATTCACCTGAGTACATTACACCAACACAGCAGATTTCATAAATATTAGATTACACTGATATCGAAGGAACTAGACTCAGTTCCGAAATATCGCTTACTCGAACCGTCCTGACCGCGTAGCTCAGTTGGAAGAGCGTTGGGCTAGTATTCCAAAGGTCGTAGGTTCGAATCCCGCCGTGGCCAGGCATATTTTTCAAGCCTGCCCGGTGTGGATATACACTCAGAGTAACATCACACAAACATCTTATTCACCTGAGTACATTACACCAAAACAGCAGATTTCATGATTATTAGATTACACTGATAACGAAGGAACTAGACTCAGTTCCGAAATATCGCGTACTCGAACCGTCCTGAACGCGTTGCTCAGTTGGAAGAGCATTGGGCTAGTATTCCGAAGGTCGTAGGTTCGAATCCCGCCGTGGCCAGGCATATTTTTCAAGCCTGCCCGGTGTGGATATACACTCAGAGTAACATCACACAAACATCTTATTCACCTGAGTACATTACACCAAAACAGCAGATTTCATGATTATTAGATTACACTGATAACGAAGGAACTAGACTCATTTCCGAAATATCGCATGCTCGAACCGTGCTGACAGCGTAGCTCAGTTGGGAGAGCATTGGGCTAGTATTCCAAAGGTCGTATGTTCGAATCCCGCCGTGGCCAGGCATATTTTTCAAGCCTGCCCGGTGTGGATATACACTCAGAGTAACATCACACAAACATCTTATTCACCCGAGTACATTACACCAAAACAGCAGATTTCATGATTATTAGATTACACTGATAACGAAGGAACTAGACTCAGTTCCGAAATATCGCATACTCGAACCGTCCTGACCGCGTAGCTCAGTTGGAAGAGCATTGGGCTAGTATTCCAAAGGTCGTAGGTTCGAATCCCGCCGTGGCCAGGCATATTTTTCAAGCCTGCCCGGTGTGGATATACACTCAGAGTAACATCACACAAACATCTTATTCACCTGAGTACATTACACCAAAACAGCAGATTTTATGCCAGAAACTTACAAAATTTGAATTTTCCAAAAAACTTGTAATTTCAATGGAAACATGCAGTATACCTTAACATACCTGAATCCACATACAGTAATGTGACGTTGCCTCGGAATTTTCAAATTCGGACAACGTTTGTAATTGTACGAGCATTCTTAGTACAAATTTACATGTGCATGAAATAAAAATCAAATAAACGTAAAGGAAAGGACAATCTGACTTAACATGGGAAGTAGTTTTAGTTGTTGACAGTGACTAGTAAATGAAAGTAATGGTCGCATCTTGCCTCATTCAGATAATGTCCGTCTTTTTCTCCAATTTTTTAACGTAAAAACGACGCAGTTGCTGCGTCATTTTTATAGCTTTGCTGGATATTGTGAGGCACATATATGCAAAGCATATCTTTTTACTATTGTTGAATATTTATGGCGCAGCAAACTCCGATAATGGCTGTACGTCTGACTTATATTTATTGTCGATATAACCAGACAGAATTGTCATTCAGTGCATTTGTGGCACTGACAATGCCTTAGATTAGCCTACGTTTTATCAGAGGCGTAGCCACGAGTTCTGGTCGGGGGGTTAGGGGAGGAAAACTCTAGGTGGGGGCAGGCTTCACTTATTTTAATAGAATGAATTTTCTTATTGAGAGGGGGGAGGGCAAAATTTTACCAAGTGTACCCGGGGGCCGCGGCCTCCGTCTGGCTAGGCCTTTGCGTACTATACTAAAAGTTAAGGGTTCGTCCTTTCTTTTATTATTTTCTCACTTTTTACTACGCACACAGGTGTATAGTGGCAAGCCTAATTCACATACAATCGGTATGCAGTCGCAGACGGTATGATCTGCGACTGGTCGAGAAAGTTGATCTTGGTTCAACTTTCCCGATCGGGGCAGACTGTCCCCGGCAGTCTACGATCACTACGAGCTTATGTGAACACGATTGACGACCGTCTGCGACGAAATTATATCCCACAATGCAGTGCAACTAGTAAACAGGATGGCGGACGATCTATAAAGCACACAGATTTTAATGTGAATAATACGTCGGCGATCCAAAAGTATGCAAATTTACTTAGTAATACGTGGCAGTGTTATATTACTGATCGCGGTAAAGATGGATTAAAAACGCATTATTTACTGCATGTGTACCCAAGAACTTTTTCGTGGTGCGGAAGCTGTGCAGGAATTTTTTCCATTTGTTTCTTTTCCTATAAATGCTCGATATTTTCAGATTCACTCTTTGCATGATTTGTTTTGGGTCCCCCGCGTATGGAGTATAAATAAACGAGTTTGTTTCTCACAACAAACGTTTGTCGATGTCATATTCATATTTACTTGTAAGTAGGGTTTGAAAGATAGTGATGCATAATCGAAATGGAAAAGTCGCGCGTTAAAATTTTGTTTTTATTTTCATGGTTTACTGCACACGCCCCATTCACATGAATTGTAATGTACTTGTAATACGTAATTTAACAGTATAGTACACGACTGAGTTCGACTCGAAGCTTAAAGATATGAAATTAACCTTCCAGGAAACTGCTGACAATGCGGAATAGGATAAATTGAATAAATAAATAATTTAATAAAATTCAGGGACTGTTCATAAACAACAAACTTTGATTCAGGATTTACTTATTTGAAGCTTCATTCAAAGCTGTACAAATAAAGAGTAAAAGAGAATTAGTACATTTTAAGTTTGGAATTTATGTGGATCTTCCATGCAGGGAGATTTTATAACAAACATACTTGCAGGGAGGTGAGTCGGCCGTGATTGGACGCACCGAGGGTGGATGGAAGTGTCACGAACTCACCGAGCGAAGTGAGGTGAGTTCGGGAAACTTCCAGGCACTCGAGGTGCGTCCAATCCCGGACTCACGGAACCTGCAAGTATGTTTGTTTTTTATCACATGCCATTTCGGTAAAAAGTACTGAAGAATTTACGCATTTTAGTATATAAGTTCTTGTTTGTATAACGAACATTTTAGCTGCCAACATACTACGCGAACAAACAAACTTAGGCTTAGCTTGAAGCTAATGAAATTCCCTCCAACATTCCCTTATTCTTGTAAAGAGAAAATGCACACATTCTGGAAAACATTGCCAATTGAACCTGCCCGTGCCGAGCAAATTTTGGCGGCCATCTTTCTTCTCTTCCTCTTTGAATACAGAATATTCCATTTTCATGAAACAAAATAAAAAAAAATAATAATTATAAAACAATTAAAAACAGTTAATTAATTTTTTATTTAAATCTTCGTCTGAAATTTGTTCAAATCATTTCATAATATAATGGCCGCCGCCGAAACATCGATCTCGAATCCATCCAGTAAACTTACTTCAGCAGGTGAGTTAGAGGTTGAACGCACCTCCTTGTAGCCAATAGGAAAGCGACTAATACGCTAGGTATGAGATATATAAATCCCGTGTTCTTATAGGTAATAGCATGGCTTGAGGGAGATTAGTGATCAAATGGCCCCGTAACCCGAGGCAGGTTTGCGGAATCCCCAAGGGCGAAGCTCGTGGGAATTCCGCAAATCTTGCGAGGGTAAGGGGACATTTAATCACTAATCTCCCGAAAATCCATGCTATTAGTCTGTAATAGCATGCATAGTTGCGCTCCCATTTAAAAATGGACAAAAATGCCCTACATGCAATCAGCGAATTTAAGCTAAACATTTGGTTCTTTACAATAAAACAGCGACTTTAAAAATATCTACCGTGCGATCTTTATTTTGAGGACACAATTTGAAAGAACATGTCAAGCTGCGTCTGTTAAACGGAAAAATATTACACGAATATGTTTAAAACGAACGGAAATTTGGATAGACGACCTCCGAACGAGTGAGATCTTGTACTGTCAACAAGTCAGGTGAGATTTTTTTCATTTCTTGATCATTTTTCGATAGTGTTTTGTAAAATTTCGTACCTTAGACAACAGATGCATATACGACTATTGCTAACTGACACTAAAAACATATTTAGGATGCGTAGAACCATGCAGAGCTTTTATATACTGTACAGATTACAAACAATATACTAATACAAACAATATTCAAATATATAGAAATATTATTTTGTTAGGCTAGTACCAAAATGTTTCCTTATACACAGAGATTGTAAAAGCATTTAGACCTAAAATATTTCTTTGAGACCAAACACTATAATGTTAATTTACTTAAATTTTGGGGATTTAAATTTATTGAATTGAGTCAGGTACCAATATGAACACATTTCTATATGCTTAAATAAATAACAATATCAGTTGGACAGGCAGTGTACTTAACCAACGACTTGCATTTATAATCTGTAAGCATTATTTTGTATTTAGACATTATTTGTTTGACCATTGACGGTCCCTGCTTATAATAGGTACAACCACACACTGGTTGTCTCTGTGTGTGCAGCTGTGTTTCATCTAATGGTATTTCTGTAAAATACATCCAATAAATAACCAAATTATTCTCTTTTTAGTTGATAGACTTTCCATGTTAAAAGAACTACAAATCTGCTCTTTGACTTTTTGGGCAAAGGCGATGACCATGGATTGTTGATCAACAATGTTTTGTGGAATGCTTAACTATACAATTTGAAAATACTGTCAAATATTCTATATACATTTCGATGTTCTGAGTTTGATTATTTTTATTGTATATTCCACATTGACAGACTTAACCCTTATTGGGGTATACAAAACTTATAGTATTGTTAAATGTTAAACATTTGCACCTCTTCAAACATAATGTGAGTTGTGTTAGATCATTATATAATTGCAGAGTTGTGTTAGATACTGCTTTCTCTGATGGCACTCAAGCTGCCAAGAAATAGCAATTATTTTTGTTACCGAGGAAAATGATATTAAAGCATATCCCTCATTATATTAAAATGCTACTAGATAACAGATCCCATATAATATAACAATAATTAAATATTATTGTAATTATTAAACATTTTGTTTGTATATAGCCAATTCGATTAAGGTTGTCTTCCCAACAACATAAAACTTTAAACTCTTAGCATGCAAAGCATGGTGGGTTATTGCTTATTTGGACTATTGCACTCAGTAAAATTAGCTTTGAAACAGTGCCTAATACACTTGCCATATCGGAAACATGCAACCCCCACCCCCTTCCCCACCCCGGGGGAAACATGGGCATAAATAGACTTTTTTAGAGACTAATGAAAGAAAAAGCCCCACACATAGGGACAAGCAAAACAGGTCAAAGCCACTTCTAGAACAACACATTTAGTAAAAGTTTCAAACATGGAATATTTAAAGTAGAATGATGAATAACTTTAAACATAGAACACTAACATGGCTTCTTGTGCAAAAACACCAGTCGTCCATTCGACAATAGACCACCCATAGGATTATGGGTAGCCCACATGTAATCATGCCTAATCTTGTCCTCAAGCTACACCTCTCACCCCCCCCCCCTCCCTCCACCTATGTCCCATGTTTCCCTGGGGTGGGTTGGTTTGGTTTAAAAACATGGTAAAATTTGTGCGCAGTAGTGAATGATCAATACTAAAATACACAAAATTTAGTTTTTCAAAAGTAAAAACGTAATTCATTCCAATTTATTCTCGCTTTATACGTGTATTCCTAATATTTTTTGATAATTTCAATGTATATATTAGTTTTTAAGAAATTTGACATAATAATAAATGATTTTGACCTTGATTTCACAATTGTCAAATATAAACTGTTTTTTGCACAATTTGTTTCTTTATTTATCAGAAGTATAAATTTATCAAGTTTAAATTTATAGCTTATATATGTTTATTAGCTTGCAACCCAAATATAAAAGGCATGTTTATAGAATAGAAATAAAGACATGATGTCTATTAATTATTTCTATGGTTTATACACTCAAGTTCTGGTCGAGGTCTCTGATATGATACTCGATACAGGCACAATGAGTTTTCGTGTCTAACGAAAACTATATATCCAAGCAACGCATGCATACAAATAGCACTTGACATTATAATAACCTGAAATCATCAGACTGTGAAGTCTTATTATAAATAGAACGATCAAACTCTGCAATAAATTGTCTTTGTATATATATATATATATATATATATATATATATATATATATATATATATATATATATATATATATATATATATATATATATCTGAAATCATCAGACTGTGAAGTCTTATTATAAATAGAACGATCAAACTCTGCAATAAATTGTCTTTGTATATATATATATATATATATATATATATATATATATATATATATATATATATATATATATATATATATATATATATATATATATATATATATATATATATATGTATATGTAGTTAGATATTGCTCTATGGCCTTTGTGTCATATTGAGCACTCTACAGGATGAGCCATTGCTGCTTACGCATTGTGCGCATGCTCACTGCTTGCAGTTTGAGCACTCTGGCAATGATTTGATGTCCCACGTTCGTGAGACATCAAAGGTAACTATTTATAGTGGTTACTTTCATCCTGCTCATCAGCACTACACTGATGAGGCCCAATATATATATATATATATATATATATATATATATATATATATATATATATATATATATATATATATATATATATATATATATACATATATATACATATATATATGACGCGATTGCATCATGCGCGCGTGCGTTTAAAATTCCGCGCGCTAAATGAGTTTCTGTGGCGGCACTTTGAAAATAGTTCTGTTCGTTTGTTCAACGTCCTATCTTTGTGAGATTTAATTATATAAAACTTCTCCTCTAAGCAAAGGTTGCAAGAATTTACACCTGCTGTATAGGCTGATGCATGCGACAAAACCGACCACTTTATAGTATACGGTCGGTTACTTTGTTTCAGCTTCCATGCGTACTTAGTTGTGGTTGGCGTATCTTGCTTTAAACCTCCCTGCTGTCATACCAATATAGGGATTGCGTGATACGCGCTTGCGCGTGCAGTCGCTCGCTTTGGCGCTGCAGCGTTTCGTGTTTATTTGGAGCGTTTATCTAGCTGTTTCGTAAAATATACTGTGGAATTTTCTGTCTAAAGTGTTTGTTATCAAGAATTGTGAATAAACTTTCATCGCTGTTGTGAATTTGTGAGTGAATTTTGTTTGAAATGTTTCGTTGTGTCATTGGATTTTTGTTTATACTTTTCACTCGACCGTTGGGCTTGCGCACGTCGTCAGCAAACATCGCACGCGCAAGTGGTGACGCGTTTTTCAAACGAAAAACGCGCACGAACAATGGAACAAAATTAAAATTAACTGTTCGTAATTGGAATGAGAATGCTTTTTACTGGATAAAAGACGGATTTGGAACTTTCATAGTCTTTGTATTTATTCTGTGGTTGTGTTTGAAAACTGGATGTGGTTATCAACGACATGAAGCTACCTCGAATTTTGTTATTAATTCTGAGGTTACTGTGCTACCAGAGAGAATGTGTTGGCTTTGGACAGCTACCCGAGATCTAAATTTACGGAAGTTTAATTACCCGCTGAAATATCGCTATGGAATTAACCTACAAATTGCCCGCAAAACACCTCATCTTGTTTTCTTAATTCTTCTTGCTGGTGATGTTGCGACAAACCCAGGACCTTTGACGAAGTCCACGGAAATGAATCCTGCCCAAGGACATTCTTTTCGCCGTCAAACGGATGCATTAAATGTATTGTACCTTAACGCGAGAAGTTTGAAAGCGTTTGTTCCATCAATTACGGACTGCACATCAAAACAATGCAAGATTACCTATCTGCAACATCTGGTGTACAGTGCAACGTATGACATTGTATGTATTTGTGAAACATGGCTAAACGCAACGGTCTTGAGTAGTGAACTGTTGCCTGGTTACTCCATCTTCCGGCGCGACAGAGTGGGAAAGATCGGTGGTGGCGTGCTTGTGGCTGTAAAGAACAACATACATGCAACTCGTAGACTTGATCTTGAAAAACAAAACACAGAATTTGTCGTTGTCGAACTTGCGCTGCAGAATTGCAAATCAACCTTGTTATATACCTTCTACCGTCCTCCTGACTCTTGTCCTGATGCAATACAACACCTGAATTCATCTCTTCAAGATGCTCCCGAGTCTAGTTGCGTTATACTGATTGGAGACTTTAACCTTCCTGCAATTAACTGGTCACTGGATCATCCAACCCCTACAGTCAACGGCAGTCAATTAGAAGAGATATTTTGCGATTTAGTTGGTGATCATTTTCTGCAACAATTTGTTACTGGTCCCACCCACGTCAGAGGAAATACACTCGATCTATTGTTATGTAACTGTCCTGAGATCGTAAAAAATGTAATGACATGGTCACCAGATCAATATAACTTTCCTTCTGATCACTACATCGTCGAGTTTGAAATTCAGCAAGCATTCCATCGTGCTAACGCAGTTACACGAAACGTTTTCGATTATAAGCGAGGAAGCTTTGATGAACTCCGAAGCTTTTTAACGCACAATCAGGGGTTTCAGAATAAGCCGGCGGCCGGCGGAGTTCCGCCGGCTACTTGAACTTTTACCGCCGGCTACTTTTCGTCTGCTCACAGGAAAAAAATTATATACAAAAGTACAAGCGAACCAACACGATGTTTGTTATGTTCCAATTGGAATTCAAGTTGGCCTCGAATTTCCCTGAAATCAATTGACGGCAATGGCGTTAAAAATTGCCGTAGAACCGTGCGTAGAACGTAACAGCTGTCTACGGCAATTTTGTCAGTTTTCCACGGCATTTTTTTTTTCAAATTGCTGTAATAAAAATTTAATTTTATTGTACAGACTTTGGATTGCTGACAAGCTAGAAACATGTTTACGTATTTCTTTAGTGTTTTTTTTTTCGAAGAAAACTGAGACTAAAATAGTAATTTACGGATGATTTGATCAACATCTGAATTCAAGTATCAAAATAGTAATGAACAGTGAACATGAGCTTAAAAATTATACTATACGGCAAAAAATTGCCGTCATTGCCGCAATGATCCACAGCACTGATTTTGTTCTCCCTCTACATCAATTGCCGCGATAAAATTCAAGCCCTGAATTCAAGCAAAACATCACTTATTTTGGAAGATCAATAAGATAAATTATAATACATAATACCAAACATAGCAAAAGAAAGAAGAAGTGGTGAAGTGAAGTTCATTACGTACATAAATATAACATCATTTGATTAATGATTTCGTACTCATAAAATAATTACTATTACTGTAGTGTACATTGTCATTCTGTTCATGCAGCTGTAAAAATTAAACTACAAGTAGCACATTAAAGTACATTGTCACTTACAAGTATAAGGGGCGGACCATTTGATTTTTAAGGGGGGGGGGGGAGGAGGGTTGAAAGATTTCGGAAAAAACATTCATGCAATCCAAGGAGAAAGAAAAAAAAATCATGCAACATACAATCGAGGAAAAAATATATCATGCAAAAGAAAGCGCTCAAAAAAAAATTCCTACATGTAAATCTACTGACGTTCTTCACTTCAGTATTGTGTCCACAGGCTTGCAAGATTTTGCATTTTTGAGCAGGCACATTTGCTAAAAAGAACACTGGGTGAACAGTGGACTGTTTCACAGGGATTCTGGCGCCTTTGGAGTCTATAACATACGATAGCCAGTGGCGTTCCCTGGCAAAATTGTTGCCCCCCCCCCTGAGAAAATCTGGGCTTAAGATATGTACAAGTTTATAAGTTATTTATACATATCTAATATGCATGGTAGAAAAAGTATTTTTGGATGGTTGTGTCTGTGTGCGTTTTTTGATAACATAGCTCCAAACTATTAAAACTTCAAAGGCCCATCTACAGGATGCAAGTTGAACGTACTGTATATACGATGATTTTAATGCGAAAATGCCAGTTTAGAGAGTCTAGATTTAAAAAAAAATTCTGAAGAGGATGCAGCCTGATCCACAACAAGCTATCTGTATGAACGATTGAAAAACTACAGAGCTATATTTGGTGGAACATTGTTGTTTCGGAGGGCAGTTAAAAATCGCATTATTGAAATCTTGTTTTATTACATATTAATCAAAGCTCATTTTGTGATTTTCCCTTGTTTAAAATAAAGGACAGTAAGTGTTCCTTAGGCTTAGTACTGCAAAGTTGTTGGACGAATCCATGGCTGAAAACGCAGGAAATAGCATTTCCGAGGTTGAAATTTTAAAATTTTCTCCCGAACCCCCCAAGGTTACAGGTCATTCATATACTGTACCTCCCCCACTTTCGAGTACTCTACTCTATCCCTGCATGCCTTAGGTTTTAGTGCAGTTATACATTTTTTGTAAGTAAACCTGCACGCTTTAGTGTGGGGAACATTAAGACATAACCATATAAAATAAAGCACAGTGAAAATTCCTTGGCCGCTCTTGGGATTCAGGCTCGGCCTCCTCTGACTGAAAACCCTGGCTAACGTCTCTGACGATGGCTATATGAAAGCCTTAAATTAAGTTACTGCAAGCAGTTATTATGAGGGGCAAAAAAATATCTCCTGCCGCGAAATATATTGGGAAAAGAATATCTTGCACTGCACTTTTACAGGAAGAAAATATCTGTCTTATTCCCCTGGGCGGAAAAAAAATTCTTGCACAGACTGAATCTTCCGAACCCCCATCAAAAATCAAATAGTCCGCCCCTAAATGCAAATGACATCTAAATCTAACATGTTAATAGTTGTACTTTGTCTTTTTACGTATTCTATATTATTTGATTGTTAATTTGCGGCGATTTGCGGTAATTTTTTTAAATTTCCATGCGAGGGCACGCTCCACTCCCCGCGCGATTTTTTAACTATCAGTCACAGCCGGCTACTTTTTTGGTACAACCGCCTACTTCAAATCATTCTGAAACCCCTGGCACAATCCTCTTGAGACATTTTCATCGGACAATCTCAATGAAAGTCGGCTGCAGTGGAAAGATTCGTTTTTAAACGCAGTCCATAGATTTGTTCCCACAAAAAATGTCAAGGACGCCAACTCACCACCTTGGATCGATGGAGAAGTGATGCATTTCATACGAAAAAAATACTCTGCCCTAAGAAATATCGCAAATGCCACACTGACTATCGCAAAACGAAAGCTACGCAAAATTAGTCAAACCATCAAATACCTTGTGAAAAGAAAACACCGTGACTATCTGCTCAAAATTCAGGACTCTTTTCAAGACAACCCGAGGCTATTTTGGAGTTATCATAAGGCGGTTTTCCATCATCGATCAACCCAAACTCCAACAATTACCTACAAGGGAAAACTAGCAAAAACGCCTTCAGACAAAGCTGAACTTTTCAATTCTTATTTCTCCTCTGTGTTTCAACCTTCAAGACCCAATCAACATCAAACCTCCACCTTCTCTTCGTCCCAATTACGAACAGACACTCAACTACAGGAGATAGAGCTTAGTGAACACGACGTTGCTAATTGCCTAAAAAATCTTGATCCGTTCAAAGCAAGTGGTCCCGACGGAATTCCTGCACGTCTTCTAAAAGAATGCAGTCAACAAATCGCTCCGAGTCTTTGTTCTCTCTTCAACCTCTCCCTACATCTAGTTGGATTCCTTCCGAGTGGAAATCAGCAGACGTCGCACCAATTCATAAAAAAGATTCGAAGGAGCCAGCGGAAAACTATCGGCCCATTTCGTTACTGTCAATTGTCAGTAAAGTATTGGAACGTTGTGTGTACTTTAGATTTCACGACCACATTCTACATCACATTAGCCAAGCTCAACATGGTTTTCTTCGAAAACGCTCGTGTGTGACTCAACTATTATCAGTATTCCACACTATTGGACATGATCTAGATAAGAATATTCAGACGGACGTCTTGTATGTGGATTTCGCTAAGGCTTTCGACTCCGTGGATCACGCAATCGTTCTCGAGAAACTACGTGGGTACGGTGTGGCAGGATCAGTTTTGGGTTGGTTCGCAGACTATTTGAATGGTAGGACTCAGAGAGTCGTTGTAGATGGTGTGGCTTCGACATGGTCACCAGTCACCTCTGGAGTACCTCAAGGAAGTATTCTCGGTCCGCTATTGTTTGTCATCTTCATTAACGATCTCCCAGATGTTGTCCAAAATGGAACTGCAACAGCCCTGTATGCCGACGATACTAAATTGCACAATACAATTACCTCTACTGATGACTGCAAATGTTTACAACAATCGTTGACAAATCTGAATTGCTGGAGTGTACAAAACAACATCCGTTTCAATTCTTCTAAATGTAAAGTACTCACCATAACACGCAAGAAAACTCCTGTCACTTATGATTACAAACTGGGAACAGAAAGTCTGACTCGAGTTGACAGTGAAAAGGATCTTGGCGTCATCACTTCCTCTGGACTTTCATGGGAACTTCAAATTAATTGTGTCATCTCCAAGGCTAACAAAATGTTAGGTGTATTAAAACGAACATGTACTCAACTGACAGACATAAAAGCCAGGCGAACTCTTTATTTGACTCACGTGAAGTCGCAATTATGCTACGCATCGGAAGTCTGGTCGCCCGTAAACAACATCCAACTCTCAAAGCGGATTGAAAGAGTGCAACGTCGGGCGACGCGATGGATCATGATAAGCAGAAGAGGAGAGCTGAGTTACAAAGAACGTCTGTTGGCCTTGGACCTTCTGCCGTTAACCTTCGATAGAGAGGTTAAGGACTTGGTGTATCTGTACAAGGCTTTGTTTGGTTATGTAAATGTCGATGTCAGTAACTGTGTCTCGTTTGTCAGTCACGGTCGAACTCGGCTGAGTAACACCTCAAAGTACATTCTACAAAGTCAAATTTGTAGAACAAGCACTTTTCAATGTTCGTACTATAATCGTGTTTTTCAAACTGTGGAACATTGTATGTAAAGATGTATGTTTGGACACTGTGTCTAGTCCTAGTTCTTTTAAATGTTTAGTTAAACGTAGATACTCTAGTATTGTTGATTCTATTTATGATGTTGACTTGTCATGTACGTGGTCCTTGTTTCGTGACTGTTCGTGTCATAGGACGTAAACTGTGGTGCACTCAAGGCGGTTGTGTCTTGTGTGTGTAATGTCACATAATTAGTTTTAATAACGTTTGGGAAGGTATCTTGCATGGTTCTTTGAGTCCCGTTTATACCTTGCCCATTTAGGGTCTATATTCTATTAATAATAGTTTGATTGAATATTTTATATGTTTTCTTTGTAATATATGGTTAATTGACCCTAATAAAGATGATAATAATAATAATATTTCGTTTCACCGACGTCTGTTGTTGTAATCTCAGCCTTATTCATCGTATATAAGGCTGAGATTACAACAACAGACGTCGGTGAAACGAAAGAGTATATGGGTATGACAGCAGGGAGGTTTAAAGCAAGATACGCCAACCACAAGAAATCCATCAACTCACCTCGCTATTCAAACGAAACCGAACTTTCTAAGTACGCATGGAAGCTAAAACAAAGTAACCGACCGTATACTATAAAGTGGTCGGTTTTGTCGCATTCATCAGCCTATACAGCAGGTGCAAATTCTTGCAACCTTTGCTTAGAGGAGAAGTTTTATATAATTAAATATCACAAAGATAGGACGTTGAACAAACGAACAGAACTATTTTCAAAGTGCCGCCACAGAAACTCATTTAGCGCGCGGAATTTTAAACGCACGTTCGCGTCAGCGGACCGTTGAATGAATGGCACAAGCAAACTATTTAGAGTAGTATCGCCTGAAGATCGCTTTGAAAGCGTGAAACACTGTGCAGCGATTAATAAAATTTTAAGATTATAATTAGTATATATATATATATATATATATATATATATATATATATATATATATATATATATATATATATATAATTTCGCTTACCTCAAAATTCCGCAACAGTCTGTTTCATCAGTAAAGAATCATACCGCCTGATGATTCTTTACTGATGAAACAGACTGTTGCGGAATTTTGAGGTAAGCGAAATTCTACATTTGCTCTATCTTTATGATATTGAGCACACTTTGCGTTTCGTATACACAAACCTACTCGTATATATATATATATATATATATATATATATATATATATATATATATATATATATATATATATATATATATATATATATATATATATAAATACTCTGGTTGTACGCTAGCTAGTGTCAGTTAGCAATAGTCTTATATACATCTGTTGTCTAAGGTTCGAAATTTCACAAAACACTATCGAAAAATGATCAAGAAATGAAAAGAACCTCACCTGACGTATAAGATCCTCACCTGACTTATAAGATCTCACTCCTTCGGAGGTCATTTATCCAAGTTTTCATTTGTTTTAAACATATTCGTGTAATAATCTTCTCTTCAACAGACGCAGCTTGACATATTCTTTCAAATTTGGTTTTCAAAATCAAGATCGGATAGTAGATGTTTTTAAAATCGTTGTTTTATTGCGAAAATTCGGCATGTCTCCATTAAAAAATTTAGTTCGGCAAGTCGGCCATCTTTATATATTTAATCTTTGACGTGCGTAATTTAAATTATGCAATAACTCAGGGATCGGATTAAAGACTATTGACGGCTATGAGCTAACTGTTGCTGTTCCTTGCACGATTATGTGCGTGAGGCACTTGCATAGAATAAGGCCACGGTCACACTAGCGCTAGAATTGTGCTTGCTTGAACTAAATCCACTTGAATCGCTCAATACATCACCTTTCAAGCGCGCTTGTCAATGTGACAGCGCAAAAAAGTGACATGTCTTCCAAGCTCGCTTGCCAGTGTGACCGCGCAAAACACAAAACCCAAGCATGCTTGAAATCTGACACGATTTGCTTGAAATTTCAAAGGCGCCGAAGCACGATCCAAACACACTACAGGGTATGTTTGAATCGTGCTAGAATGTGGATCTCAAGGGAATTAAATAATTCAGCCAATAAAATGTGGAGTTTTAGGAAGCAAATAAACAAGTAATTTCAACATGTCATTTTTAATTTGAATAGAGACAGAACCCATTCTCGTCCCCAGAGCCATTTTCACTCGGTTACTCGTTGAAAATTGGGCTCTGGGATAGACGACTAAAGGAAGAGATTTGATTGGCTTCTCAGAGAACTGCTATTTCGCAGAAGTTGAGCAGTTTTCGCTTGGCAAAATTATTCTATCAACATATGTCAACACAAATACTTCGTTTCTTCTTAATACTTCACTGTGAAAATTCTTACGGGTGCTAAAGTGTCCCAATTCAAGAGCATGCGCTTTAGAAGCTACTGCAAGTTTTCTTGCACTTTCGGTTCCATGTGTCCCAGGGCCTAGGGAGGACGCTCGCGGCCGAAAGGCCCTGGGGACGAAGATGAGACAGAACCGCGGTAGATTCAAACTATTTTGCTTACACAACAACGCGCTAAGCAGTTAGTCAAATGAATAAACGGTATTTTGGTATGGAAAGCTGAAGCAGAAACCAAATTCAAAATTTCAAAGTAATTTAGTTCTTGCCCGTGTAATTATATAATATACAATGTCAACATCCCTATTTAATACACATATAATATGACAATAAAAAATAGGTACGCGACGCGTACATGTATCTGCGAAAAAACTAGATTCACAATTTGTATTTTTGTTGAAAGGAACTGAATAATGAAGATGACATGGGGCAATTTAAATATTTCATCACTTATTGTAATAAATATAATAGCAAGTAAGATTTTAAAGTCAAGCATAATACACATCTAGCAATACTGTACACAGCGGGGAGGGCAGCAAGGGCAACTGACACTCTCAAGAAAATTTAACTAATTTTATAATGTGATTATGATTGTAATGGATAATTATGCGGTAAGGAAATAAAAATTTCATGCAAACAATATTTGAAGTGTCTATACAGCCGGCTGTTTAGTAAACTGCCACTCGCGAATTCAATCCATACTCAAATTTTCAAAACTTTATTGTAATCATATGAGGCAAAAGTTCCGTCACTTGTTGTTTACATTTGCCAATGTTAACTGTTGACTAACATACACAAACTATTTGAGGAACACCCATTACCGTAGCAAAAAGGTCAGTCATATATCGAAGACCACTGAATAATGGAGAATGTTTTGAAGGTCACGAGTGAAGTATATAATTCAATTTCAGTCATGTGCACAGTTAATGATATACCGCACTGTTCGGTTTAACACAGCATATCCACACAAAAACAATTTGTGTTGTGGGAGAAAATCTGTTTGAGTAGAAGGTATCACAAGTTTAGTTTTTTACATTGTGTGTCATTGATCAGATCCATCCATATAATATATGAGTATTCATTCACTGATTGTAGCTGATAAGTTATTTTCCATTTTAAAATATTACAGAAGTCACAGAAGGATTGTTTTACTGCATAAATCTTTTTGTGAACTATGTTGACAAATGGCTTAAAATATCCTCGAAAATATCCAACATTCTACACAGTGTAATATAATAAAATTCCAGAGTGCATTTCATGTACACTCTACGCGATACGGCAATATTAACTATAGATAGCATAGTAATTTGCCGAACTCATGTATTAAATATGTGGGATATATATTTGCACAAATTTGGTATTTAAATCTGTAATATATGGTATTTGACTTTTTACCAGATGAGGATGAGATTCCATGTTGATAAATAACTTCGGAATAATATCGCAAGTAGAGAAAACAAGACATCCAGATCCAATTTAAGATAAATTCATAAAAATATCAAGATATTTTTGAAAGAATAACACGATTTATACACGAGGCCTGACGAGGCTAAAGTATGCCCGTTCGCATGTTATATGCGGGCACAATGTAAACAATTGATGTAAACGAATCGCGGATTGGCTTAAATTGGTTTAAATTATATAAGCTCGTCGCTGAATGGCTATGTGTTAACATACGGTACGGTACGTTTGCGATGGCATATATATCTGCTTCGCAGATACAATAACGATCAGGGAAGCGATTTGCGCCTGAACTAAGGTCACTAAGGACAAAGACAAATTTTTCTAAAGTTTAAACTTAGTTAGGCCTACGAAATCACAAGAATAATGTGTATTCGTTGCCTTTAATATAATGGACTTTAGATTATTAGATAGCTTTTTACACAGGAAGAAAAAAAGATTTGCTCCAACTTTGCAACCCCCTGCAAAGGTGCCATTGCCGTAATCGCATCAAATTTGCTATTGTGCAAATTTTGTTCAAATTTGAAAAGCAAATTGGTAAATAAATTTTTACCCTCATATTGGTAAATACAATTCTCTTTTTTGAGAGGGAATGGGTATAGGATAAATTTGGCTCAAATTACCTTTCATTTGCACAAGTGAATTTGTGGGTATTTTCGTCCATAATTTGGTTTCTAAATTTGCCAAAATATTTGCAACCTTACAAATTTGATGTGATTACGGCAATGGCACCTTTGCACCGGGTTGCAAAGCCTAGTGCAAATCTGTTTTTTCGCGCTGTGTAATGTTTATCTGTTAACAACAACAAGCAAGTAAACGTTGCTTTTATGAGTGTGACCGCGACGTAAGAAATGAATAGAAGGGCAACTTGAGTCGGAACCTTTGACGTTTTTGCAGCTGCGCATGTCGCCTCGCGCATGCCGGAAATTGCCCGCTCTAATTACTCGCAGCCAGTAAAGCCAGTCAATTTGTTAGAGATTTGTATTGCAGAATGGCCATTTGGCTGAATAAACCGACTATATTTGTCGCAAACGAACGATTCAAACTACAAACCACGGCCGCTGGTTGTGATTTGAAGGTTAGTGAATACATTTCTCTTGGTTATGAGCTGTTAAAGAATTGCTAAATGCGAAATTTAAACGTATTAACACACGTTGTTTACTTACATAGTATAAAGTACAGTATATTAACATGATAGTTTGTTTTATTTATTGGAAAAATTCGATGTCTTCGAAGTAATATTGTAGTAATAGGAATGAATGTTAATTCATAATCATGATATTTTAATTACATAAATAAATAACATCATTTTTGTATCTGCGAATGCAGATATATTGCTATCGTGCGCGTACCGGAAGTTTGTAAGCGTGCTCATAGCCAATCAACGACAGCGTAAATGACGTAATGATACTAATTTCAAAATGGCGGTTTACTGAAGGGTGAAACGAATTGAAATTTGTGAATTTACGATTAAAATCATACATAAAACGCAGTCAAAACAATGTCATTTTACTAGTCTGAATATGGCAAATGTCGATAGTGCATTTTAGGCAAGCATTTGAAGGGTTTCATCATTTAATACGCAGTGGAAACGAACTGATTCTCAATTTTTGACAAGAAAATTGACTATTAGTCATGGCATTGAGAATATTATTATGAAACTATGAAAGTAATGATTGTTCCACATGTTGCCGTTGTAGGTGTATATGGAGTTGTAAGTGTTGATGTTTATGTACTTCTCAATTTAGCATTTTCATTGGTGACTTTAATTAATATAAATTACTTGTTAGTTGAATATAACCAATAGAAGGCTATATCATTTTGTAAGGTTACATAATTTATTTATCAATGATCATAACTATAGACAATTGGTGTCTGCTTTCATTATAGACAAGTAGACTTTGATAGATCATTTTTATACAAATTTAGCAGAGCCAGAAGCAAATATTGGAAACATTTCTCTTAAAGCACTTTATAGCAGGCCATAGCAGTACGTGCATTGAATAATTGCTTTCATTAATGGTGCTTTACCGTCCGTATGTAAACAAAGCCTTTGTTTACATTTTGTGTCCAAAATATTGAGTTTTATTGGACAACTATTTTTTTTCAAGCTTCTAGAGTATAATAAATTATCAAGAAACAACAATCAGCCTTTTCAAGAACCCAAAACATAGTTAAACTGTTTATATCATAAAAAATGGGCTCCTTTGTGCACATGCGCAGATTGGTCTGTAGAGCGCCTTTAAAGCAAAGCCAAAGTAATAGTGGTTGCATATAGAGTAGAGATTCAGCTTTAGATTGGAATATCAATACTTATAATAAAAGTTGCAACCAGTCATAATTATCAACGTGCAGTATATCACCTTCTTCATCCACCATGATTTCTGCAACTGAATGTCATTGCCAAGAACACCGAGTAAGCAATTTATACCGCCTTCCCTTATCCCATACTATATTGTCTTGTAATCAACAACAAGCATATGTCACAATGTACAAAACTAACATAATATTCTGTTTATTGGATTTTCTTCCACGACAAAATATTATTGCATGGATCTGGTATGCTGAATTATATCATTATATTCAAGAACTATATGCATCGATTATACTTCTAATTTCCATACTTGTCATCATTTGCTACTGATGAATGACTTTCAATATATGACCTATTTTATATATTTACTAGGAAGAAACAGTGGATTTGTGTGCCATTAATCCTGACTATGACATTTTCCAAAATAAAATAGAACAAAGATAAACATTCTAATAACACAATATATCAAACACATATGTTTCTATTCTAATACTGTATTAAGTCAAGTAGGCGGCATAATTATTAATTTAACAGAAAATAAATCAAGTGTGTCCGCTTATAAGAGGTTATAATTTGTTTGGGAAGGTTGTTTTGGTGTCCGCGTCCGCTTACGGGAGGTGTCCGCCTAGGAGAGGTTGTAAATATAGTAATATAATAGCGTATTGGCCGGGACCCAAAAACAGTGTCCGCGTACAAGAGGTGTCCGCTTCAGGGAGGTGTCCGTAAGTAGAGGTTCGACTGTATATGCATCGATTATACTTCTAATTTCCATACTTGTCATCATTTGTTACGGATGAATGACTTTCAATATATGACCTGTTTGATATATTTGCTAGGCATAAACAGAATGATTTGTGTGCCATCAACCCTGACTATGACATTTTCTAAAATGAAATAGATCAATTATAAACAGCAGAAATGTTGATGTTATGTATCAATTATGGTATAAAAAGGCTTTCAAAACTCTGCAAATGTATTTTGACACCACCTGTTATCCTGACAACTTCTATGCATCTACAATGTTCTCGCATGCCTGCCAAAGTTTATTATAAACTATCAAGAAGATTTGGAACCTGAAATGTTTTAACAAGAACACAGCGATGGATTTACTGGGAGATGGGAGGGGGTGCACCCCCCTAGCCCTGGCCAGAGGGGGTGCAGGGGGGTTGCTATTTTTCATGATAAAGAAAAAAATTATTAGAGACAAAATGAGATATAGTAATTCGAGTAATATGGCGAACTGTAAACAATTACAATTCAAATACTGTAGTCAAGCAAGTCTTTGCAGTACTGAAGCAACTTGATGGGCGGGCGGCACGCATGTCCGACACAACTCGGTACCAGAGCGGCAGAGCACACCCCCCCCCCCCCTACCAGATCATGCTGGATCCATTCCTGCGAGAACGTTATAAAACTAAAACTGAATATCATCTATGTGAAGCTATGGCCGGAATTAGTTTCTGCAAGTTGAATATACATCAGTCATCTTATTTTTCTTTCATCTGACATACTATTAATCTAACTTTATCTAACATTATTTAAAGTTTTTACAAGCTACTGAGTATTGATTGAAGCCCTTGGCAACAGTGCAATCACCACGCGCGAGTTGCCATTCTATTCATTTCTTATTTTATGGCACTTGCCTAATGCGGTAATGCGTACTCGTCGGGGAGACAAAGGGTGTGACCCTTGCCAACGGGCGATTAGAATTAATCGCCCGCTACAGCGGGCGATACGTGATTAAACGTCCCTGTTGAAACAAAAGAAATCCGGGCAACTATGCTATTAGTATTGCCATGGAAAGTCGCCTTCTTTCCCTATAGTTCCCCCATAGATTTCAACACTTCCCTTTGTTCTCCAAGCTTAAATGCTATCTTGGTCCCCATGAACCTTTTGGCTTTCTACGTTCCATTGTTGCATAGAAACCCCCTGAGAGACCCTGATTTATCCAAGATGTAAAAAGAGAATGTTTGTGTTACTCCCTTTGTGTCTTGGGCAAGCTTTCAAATATTTTATAAAACATGTTTTTATATCTGTTTAATTTTGCCCATGTACTGTTTCTTGTAGGGTTAAGGTAAGGGGTTAGGGATTTCCAACACATGCACTATGCCGGAGAAAAGTATCGATCTCGATCAACATTCCACGGAAAGTCGTTAGTCTCAGGGAACGTTATGCTATGTGATTGGAGATAAGTCATTGCCGGAGCCGCTCGTGGAAACTTTCGACTCGCTGCGTCTTTAGCATGCAATTCAGCTTAGCTCTCACGCCGCAGGTAAAGACGATTAGCATTCTCCGAATCGCGCACTCAAGACATCCATGCAGACTTATACTTGCTTATCTTAGGTAGAATGAACACCAAAATTATTTTACTTCACTAAATGGAATTTTAGATCAGTCATGATTCCGTAGTAAAATGGATATATGATTATATAATAACTATAGTGAAACATGCAATTTGATTGGTCAAAAGCCGTGCAGGATCAGACAATCCTGCACGGGAAATTCTGAACAGAAATTCTTGCACATAATTTTACAAATATACTCGCATTGTAAAGTTTCATTGTACAATACTTTTTGACTTTGAAGTAAGTTTGCAATTATTGAGACGTTGGTTTAGTTGTATGAATAAATTTCTGATCGATACATTGCTGTTCAGCAAGTAGCAAGGCGTAGCGTTGAAATTCATCCGACCATGGCAAGTACAAGAGTACAACATCTCTCGCTTCAAAGTTCAAACGCTTCGCAATCTTCTAGTATTCAGGTCGAGAATCTTCATAACTACTTTGGCTTTCTGTTTATCTGGTTTTCCATTTCAAATTTCGGATATTTTATAGAAAAATGTTGTTGTTCTTGTTTTCAATAGCGTGGAGTAGCGACTCTGCGATTGGTTAATTTACGATTGTTGTGAGAACTGCACATTTCATCAGTAATTTTAATCAAGTTAACCGTCGTTTCACTGTAGTAATTTTATAAAACAATTACCAAATGTTCAATAAACTTAAGAGCGAAGGTCCACTAATATCGAGCATCAGCCGGTCACGCTCAAAGTTTCGATTTTGCTCATTTTTGGTTTGCAGGAAGGCATTACCAAGTAAACAAACGTGATGTAGTTTGTTTTTCAAAAAACCGCTAAAATTTCTGAGAAATCCGAGAAAAACGATTCAACTGTCGGCGGCCTAAAAATATGCAAATTTTCAATTGAATCGAACAGGTTAAAAAACAACTAACGCATGCAGAATTGGAACAGATTTGAAAACTGTACGTCTGTAAATCGATGGAAGAGATGTTTGAGACTCGATTGAGTATAAAATCATGATCTTAACTATTAATTAAAACCAGACAGCTGATATTTAGAATCGTATGGTATTCACACATAGCTAAAATTACAATCTACCGTTGCCACGCCAAAACCATTTTAACTAAGTGCCCCAGATTTTTTCTACACGAAACGTACGCCATTGACTAATCAAATGTTCTTCTAGAACATATAAAAAAATTAGTTTGGGTTATTGTATTTAGAGTTCGTACGGAGGCCGTGAATATTGGGTATTTTCGCATATAGCGTGACTGAAATCGACAAATGTTTTGTTCCTTCCGGAAGTTCCGGTCGCTATTTTCTCATATTAAATAGTTGTTATTTTCATCGGGAATTAAACCCGAAAATACATTTCCTTAAAAATGGCTATTATTAGTCACAGCAATAAGACTAAGTAGATAGTGCTATGACCGAGATAATTTCTGTACATTTTATACCGATTACATGGAGAGTTTTCAGCCTGGGCTGAATTTCAGCCCGTAAACCGAGCCGAAATAGCATCACGATTACATGGGCAGTTTGAACCTGGGCTGAGTTTTAGTCAAAGCAATATTAATTCCTTGTATAGTATTAAAACAAACCCGGCATGAAATGTCATCCCGGCCTGAAATCATACGTTATCACGAAAGGCAATATTCCGCTTGTTTGAGCATTTAAAACGCCGATTAGACGGATTAGTCGACTATTTGACTTGTGTAAGACTGTGGTTGCATATAAAGTATGAAAGATAAGACGAAATGCAAAATAAAGCCATTTAAACGATTGTTTTTTTTTTTACCCTGGGCTGAAATTATTTGCAATTACATGGGATATTTCATCCCGGTTGACAGGGCTGAAAATCTCATCCTGGGTGACATAAACCGGGATGAAAATTTCAACCCGGCCTGAATTTCAGCCCTGTCAACCGGGATGAAATATCCCATGTAATCGCAAATAATTTCAGCCCGGGCTAAAAAACAATCGTTTAAGTGGCTTTATTTTGCATTTCGTTTACACTTCGAAATTTTTTCCATATAATCGTAAAATTCATATTATATTGAATTTATAGGGGGCCCGGGCTGAAATTTCATCCCTGTTTGCCAGGCTGAAATTTCACCCCGGGCTGAAAACCTCCACGTAATCGGCCCCTTACTTTAACTAAAGACAAAACTTAGCACATTTTCACTAAGCTATAAAAGAAGGATGACTTCGAAATTATTTTCAGTTTTTTTTAATTGTTAGTTTGCATGTGGTTTGGCTGAACATGCTCAGAGGACAGAGACAGAGAAATTGTAATAAAATTCAGAGGTGGTTAAAACTGAAACTTTCTGCTCAGTTTTATGGCCTTTTTCTCATTGCATATTTCAGTTTGTTGGGTTTGTTTTTGCTATATTGCAGCTTGAAATCCTAAACACTTTTGTGGTGAAAAGTAAACTATCAGGTAAGAGCACCGGTTTGTCTTGCGACAGCGATCGGGCGATGTAGTTAACGTGTAAATTTCGTATCTGGAAAGTTTGATACTGCATGTCTAAAAATAGATTTTGCCAAGGTCAGGCCACAGAATAAAGATCAGTACCAGAAGGGCCACTCAGCGGCGCAACGTGTCGCCATTTTTCTATGCAAAAATATGCAGTTGACTGGCCAGAAGGCGGGGCCTTCAGCCAATACAGAGCGTTTATTGGCCAGAAAATGGAATCGACTGGCTAGGAAGATGGCGGCCAGGACGTAAGTGGCCCTTCTGTGTGCCTTATTCTGTGGTCTGGCCGTCATGGATATAAAGTGCTCCTTTTTCGCAATAGTTGGTGGTCATTGTGGCCATGATACTAGAGTTAAAAACAAATCATCAGAATGCGTTCAGTTGTTAAGTTGTAATCATGATATTACAGGGAATAAATCGGAAAACATTGAGCAATTCGTAATATAATAGTTTTGTTTGCGGAAACACCACGTAAATTTATATACTACAAAGCTTTCGATCCGTAAGCCCGGATCTTTATCAGTGCACATATTATTAGCACTGATGAAGATCCGGGCTTACGGATCGAAAGCTTTGCAGTAATAAACAGTGTGGCCAGATGTTTGTCAGCGGATTTTACTAAACCTTTGCTAACATTTTACTAAATAGGCCAAAATTTTACCAGATTTGGATTTTACCCATCCCACTCCTGGGGGGAGGGGGGGGGGGTTTGATGGACAGTATTGGATACTATCCATTAAATCCATATTTTTAAATGTAAGTTTGCAATTTCGAAATGAAATTCGTCATATGCCCAATTTTTAGCTGCGCGTGCTACTTCATGTTATTCGTTCAAAAGAGGCGACAAATTAAATGACGTACCTGAAGCATGCAATGAGCAAACAGAACACAGGCTCCGATTCAGAAGTGAGCCATCGCCACAGCATCAGGAAGGCATGTACTTTGCAGGGTTTTCTGGTCATCATCAAACGTTTTAATAGAATTTTGCAAAAAAAGTTACCAAATCTTGAATTTTAAGAAATTTTACCAAAATTTTACTAAAAAATCTCTTTTACCAAATTTCTATCAAAATTGTCGAAATTTTACCAAAAGTAAAAAAATATACTGAATATGGTCACACTGGTAATAAATTTATGTGGTGTTTCCACA